>JBBPFD010000160.1:34196-103966 GCA_038363315.1 Mugilogobius chulae
TTAGAACACCGCAGCACAATAGCGACTCGTGGAACAGGAGGAAAGAACGGCCCAGCGGACTGGAGACAAGGGACACATTCGTAAGCCTGGGTAAATTTATGAATGAAGCGGGTGCACGAGGCGTTTACCTGTCACAGCAGATGGGCGCGCGCAGCAGCGTGTGTTTGGCTCAAGCTTTTCGTGAATGGTGCACCAAACCGACAGCTACAAAGTACATGAAGCTTGGAAGAATCCGGACATTTTTAAGATCAAACAAAAGTTGCAGATTTACCTAATGCCACAGACGTAAGCGCGAGAACGCGCTGAAGCAGCGGCGGACAGCAGGAGTTGTGTGCAAAGCACGCAACCAGGCAACGGCACTAGAAAGACCGCACACACTACAACAGTAACATCTTTCTTATCTTAACATAAGAACTCACACAGTTTTTTGCAAAAATACACACAATTGCCTTCCTTAACTCTTTGGTCACTGCTGTTAAATTAGGTTTTCTTGGTTCAATACACTGAACAATGAACGCTTGTGCTGTGACTCTTCTGACAAATAAATCTGGCCCATGAACACAACTCGATTAGGACAAATAGAGTTGCTTTTGTTTTAGATAACAACCAAACAAGAAGTGTGAACATGTGAGGAGAAAGAGAACATAGAGAGAAGAGCAGGAGAGATGTGGATCAGCAGTGAACTACAGACTACACTATTAGATCATCTCGGACTGACACAGAGAGACAGGACAGATGATTGAGCCCAATGTCAGACACTTCACTGTGGCCAAGATAAGATAGGAACCAACTTTTAGCTCGTCGAACTGTTGTGTTTTGTTTGACATTGTCAGTAAACAATTTTCTTGTGTCACTTTTTTTTTAATATTTTAGTTTCACAACCTCCTTATTTTCCAAAATATTCTTCAACATAAATTGGTATTATGTTGAAATAATCCAAACGTTTAACTGTTAAAGGTGAAAGTTATTCCATGTGTTGTTTTTGTTTCATGTTCAAACCAAAAAAGTGCAGTTAAGAAATGAGTCTTAATCATTTTGACCAAAAAGTGTTTTTTACAAAAGTGTCAGGAGTTTTGCACAAAAGTGTAGATGTACTGTCATTCTAAAATGTTTAGACAAATGACTAAATCTGACTAAATGTGTAGAGTTTTGCCATGTTTATGACAATTTCCAAAAAAATGTACCAAAGCAATTAAAAAAACAAAACAACAACTGTAAACAGGTGCAGGGCTGATACAGTGATTATTTAAATTCAGTTTGTGTTGTAGTTACAAAGGTTAATGAGTCTAGTCACCTGCAAAATGCACCAGAATTGAAATTAGGGAAATGTTTTTTGAGATTCTACAGTATGGCAAAGTACATAGATAGATAGATAGATAGATAATACTTTATTGATCCTCGAGAGGAAATTCATTCTCTGCATTTGACCCATCCTGCAGAGCCGCTGGGGCGTCTGTCAGGAGCAGTGTGCTGCCGCTGAACGGCGCTCGGGGACAATCTCCATGATGTTTTGCTTGGCTTCGTCAGGGCCTTAGCTGGAGGAGCAGGTGCAGTTGGAGGTTGAAACTGGAGTGAGAGACAGATGACAATCAGGTGCAGGTGTAGCAAGTATATTCTGTAGACACATCACAGTCAGGTCCAGGTGGAGCAGGTGAACTTCTGTTGTTTCAGTCGTGATAAAATCTTCCTCTGCAAAAGCTTTGGCTGCAGCAGTTGTAAAAGTTCTGTAGCATTCAAAAGTCAAAGCTAGCAAAGTTAGCTTTCATAACTTCATGAGGAGTTCCGGCAAGATGGCGGTCCGAGCGGGCAACCTTTTCTGAGCTCTTGTACACAGATCCCGAAAAACAAATTAGACCTCTATTTTGAACTGCTAAACTGATTTTTATTTTCAGTCACACCTTTCTAACCGTAATTGACATTGTTGGAAACGGCTCAAACTAACTTTAAGAGTGTATTTTTGAAATTACAAGAATGCCGCGGGAAAAACCTGACGCCTCGGACAAGCTAGCTCCAGTCTCCAAGGGGTCTGACCACGAGTACTCAATGGATGTGTCTACGCCTTCAGCCAAAAGAAAAAGCCCGATTACACCCACCAAACCGTCTGTGCCGCCTAACAAGGTAATCGTTTCAAATAAAAATGACGCCGAGCTGTCAACGCTCACTGCAGCCATTGAGAAACTGACGGCCAGATTTGACGAGTTTGAAGGGAGACTTCGGGACAACTCTGTCATATTAGCCAACTTGACCAAAATCACCGAAGTGAACGCTGCCGAAATAAAGGACTGTAAAACCAAACTTCGTGATCTGGAGAAAGAAGTCCCTGCTCTCGTGAAAGAGAATGCTGATTTGAAAGAGAGAGTGTTGGAGATAGAGCGCTATAAAAGGCGCTGGAATCTGAAAATGCAAGGGTTAAAAGAAAAGCACGAGGAGAACACCCGCAAAGAGGTCCTAGACATCCTGGCCAAAATCGCGCCGCAACATGCCTCAATCCTGAACATCGCCGTGGACACCGTGCATCGCCTTGGGAGAAGGGAAGTTGGAAGGCACCGCCAAATAATAATCCAGTTCACCATGAGGCACTACCGTGACATCTTCTGGAAGCAGTCCAAAGACTCTAAGGCTTGCAAGGATCTTGGGTTTTCTTCAAGCAAGATTTCTGCAAACTCGATCGAGAGGCAAGAGCTGCTGTTTGGCCCAAGATGGAACAAGCTAGAGCAGCTGGACAGAACGTCTACTATCGGGGGCATATCGGATACGTCAATGGAGTCAGAGTGTTGCCAGGTTGACTGAACTTTTCTGCTTACATTACTCTGGGTTATATGTTTACCGTTAACTAAGCTCAATGTTCTTTTTTTCTAATTATAACCCACTGTTGTTTTTTTTTACTTCTATGTGCTTTAAGTTCACAGAGGAAGATTTAATTTTTAAGGTTATAAAATGTTTAGCACTTTACCAAAAAAATTGTTTTATGAGGTCTGCTGCACTTTTTGGATTGTAGTAGGGATTCTGTGTCCAATTCATTCACACTAACTTCAGTAAGTACTACTTTTTTTATTTACTCTTATTATCATTTATTTTGTATTTTTATTTCTACATAGGTTGTATGTCAAACTTTAACTTTGTGTCTTAAATGCTAGGGGTTTACGAGATAGCGTAAAAAGAAAGTCTATTTTCCTATTTTGTAAAAATGTTAAAGCTAACTGTATCTTGTTGCAAGAAACGCATTCTGTGGAGGCAGATGAACATTTCTGGTCCAGTCAATGGGGAGAAAAAATAATTTTTTGTCATGGAACAAACAAATCTTCTGGTGTAGCCTTGCTATTTAAAAATTGTCCATTTAAAATAATTACCCACTCAAATGATGGTAATGGGCACTGGCTTATATGTGTTCTTAAAACAGATAATGATTTTCTAATCTTATGCAATGTTTATGGGTATAATTCTCTCAATCAAAACAAAATATTACTCTCTGAAATTGCAGATCACATTAAAAACTTAAGTCTTAAATATTGCACAAACAATATAATATTAGGAGGGGACTTTAACATGGTCCTAGATGATTGGCTGGATAGAATGCCATCTAAATTTCACTCCCATCAAATAAACACAACCTTACAAGATTTTTGCCTAAATATTAATGTTACTGATCCTTGGAGACTTAATAATCCCCTCAAACAGTCATTTACTTGGTTTAAACCTAATGGCTCTGTAAAATCTCGCATCGATTTCTGGCTAATCTCAAACAATTACTTGCAAAATAAAATAGATGTTAGTTATCAGCGGCACCCTTGACAGATCACTGTCTTATCCAGCTTATTTGTAGCCCCAGATTAAAAAATCCTTTAGCCGAGGTTACTGGAAATTTAACTCTTCGCTCCTCACTAACAAACATTTCTGTAGTGATGTTATTGAACAATTAGAAACAATAATAGCAGACAAAAACTTTAAAAAGTATATTGATAAATGGGAATTTTTCAAATTTAGAGTACGCCAAATTGCTCTCAGACATAGCAAATTGACAGCTCAACAATATAGACAAAAAGAAACTGAAATTATTAATGAATTAAACCATATCTGTTCTAAACCTGTTTTTGATGATAATGATAAACAACGACGAAGTATTCTGCAATGTTCCCTTGATGATCTTTACACTAAAAAAGCAAAAGGAGCTTTTCTTAGATCCCGAGCAAAATGGGTGGAGCTTGGTGAAAAAAGTACAGCCTATTTCTGTAACCTGGAAAAGAAAAGACAGGAAAAAAATGCAATCAAAAGTCTGCATATTAACAATCAGTTATGTACTGATCCTCAAAAAATTTCTAATGAAATCTCTTCTTTTTACAGCAAGCTGTACACCTCATCTTACTCCAAACCCCACTCCGACTCCTTTTTTCAATGTATCAAAGATCAAATTCCTACAATTGAGGATGATTTTAAACAAATCTGTGAAGCAGACATAACTATGCAAGAACTAGAAAAAGCATTATGCTGTCTCACCAAGGATAAAGCTCCTGGCTGTGATGGCCTCACTAGTAATTTTTACAGATTTTTTTGGGAACACATTAAAAATTTGATTTTTAATATGCTTAAGGAGGTAATAGAAAACGGCGCTCTGACACACACTATGAAACAGGGAGTGATCACACTTATTCCTAAACCGGGTAAAGACCCCACATATCTTGACAATTTAAGACCCATAACCCTTCTAAATAACGACTATAAACTCCTAACACACATTTTTGCAAACAGGCTGAAATTAGGTATAACTCAAATAATTTCAGAAAATCAATCTGGTTTTATTAAAGGTCGATCTATTCATAATAACCTACGCCTTGTCCTAGATCTAATTGATTATAATTATCTAATTGATACTGAAGGTTTCATTTTATTCTTAGATTTCTACAAGGCCTTTGACATGATTGAGCATAATTTTATGTTCCAAGCTCTGCAGTTATTTGGTTTTGGGAGTAAATTTATTAATGTGGTCCAAACTTTTTATTGTGATACCAGTAGCTCTGTATGTTTATCACATGGAACATCTAAAAGATTTAATATCAACAAAGGAATAAAACAAGGGTGCCCAATTTCCCCTCTGCTGTTCATTGCTGCAGCAGAAATGCTTTCTATATTAATTAAAAATGCAAATTTTGGCAAACTTTCAATAGCAGGAAATGAAATTTCTATTTGTCAACTAGCTGACGATACAACCATTTTCTTAAATAATCTTGAGGAAATACCCAAAATTCTTGAAATTATTGATACCTTTTCTAAAGCCTCAGGCCTCAAACTGAATTTAAACAAATGTGAGATTTTACCACTTAAACAATGTGCTAAAACCAATGCATGTAATATTCCTATTAAGACCACTATTAAATATCTTGGCATGCAGATAACTACAGATAAAAAAGACTTGGAAAAACAAAATATCTGGGACAATATACAGAAATGTGCTACTTTTTTAAATAATTGGGCACAAAGAGATTTGTCAATTTTTGGAAGAATTCTTCTAACAAAGATTGAGAGTATATCCAGACTTATATACCCAGCCTATTCTATAGGAGTCCCTAAACAAGCAATTAAATCTATAAATCAAATAAATTTTAATTTTATATGGAAACGCAAAACACATTATACCCGACAAGGGAACTTAATTAAAAGATATGAAGACGGAGGCTTGCAAGCAATCGATTTTGACAGTCTGAATGGCACCCTTAAGATAAATTGGCTTAAATTATTTTTAAAACATCAAAATAGCATATGGTTTATTATCCCTAATAAAGTTTTTTCCAATTTAGGAGGAATACAATTTCTTCTTAGTTGTGACTTTAATGTTAAAAAACTACCCATACAGCTTTCTTCATTCCATCAGCAAGTTCTTTTGTATTGGAGACTAATTTACAAACACAACTATAGCCCACACAATACACCTTTATGGAATTGCCAGTTTATAACAATTAGAAATAAATCTCTTTTTATACAAAAATGGTTTGAAAATGGGTTTGGTCTACAATGCACCTATTAAATGACAGTGGTAAACTTATGTCATTTGAAGAATTTTCCACAAAATATGGTACACACACAAATAAAAAAGAATTTGGTAAAATTACAAAGGCCATCCCTCAAAATATTTTAAACACAGCATGTTTCTTATTTGACAATCCTAATTGTAGAAATCCCTCTATTCCTAAACTTCTAATGATGGTTACAATATTTCAACAGCCAAACTTCAAAATTGTAAAATTAGAAAATTTTTCAATGATACCTTCTTTCCATACATTTCAAATCCAAATTCTATTTCCCTTTGCTTCACAAATGATGATAAAAGAAAAATTCGAACAAACTATTTGAAACTTCCAATCCCCCCCAAAGCTAAAGAAATCCATTATAAAACTTTTTCAGTATATATCCCTCCAAAGAGTTACTTAGACAGCGTTTTGGAATAGATGAAAATGGTTGTTCTTTTGTGAAACTAATATTGAGTCAACTGAACATTTATTTTTTGATTGTATGTATTCTAAAGCATTTTGGGACGATGTGCACTACTGGCTTTTCCCAAGGATTCCAAATCTGTCAGAATTCTCCACAAAGGACATCATTTTTGGGACTATTTTAAAGGACAGAAACATGGGAAATATATTGAATGTAATTATCATAATGGGTAAGTTTTTCATCCACAAATGCAGATTCTTAAAAAACAAACCATCCTTTTTTACTTATCACAAAGAACTTTGCCTTTTTTTCTCATCTGTAAACTTTATGGAAAAGAAAAATGCTGTAAAACTTAAAACAACTATAGAAGAACTTAATCTTATGGACAATCCCTAGCATGGATTATTTTATGTATTTATAATTAACCCTCTATCGCATAGTGTTGCTTTTAGGCAACAAACCACTTTTTTGGCTTAGACACTGGCCCTTTAAGTTTTTTTTTTTATTTTTGTTTTTTATAATGTTAGCAGACATGTTTCTGTCCAATAAAATCAGAGGCTGAAGTGGGTGTGCACATTTGACTTGAGTCTGCAGCAGTCATTTCTGGAAGCAAAGTCACATGTGACACAGTGCTAGGTAACGGTAAGATAAATAACACTTTTCTCTGGGTTAAATTGGAATAATTTGATAAAAAAAAATATTATAATGTCCAGAAATATGTCAAGATGCACATTTGATTGTTTACATATAATTTTTACTTGTATGTTTATACTAATACTGTGTTTAGGTGTGTTGCCCTAGGGCAACATCATGCAGATGTAGCACTTTTGTTGGGAAAAATAGTGCTAAAGAAGAGATGTGTTGGAGTGAATAATGAGTATTATTGCTTGTAGGAAATGGACATAAAAACATTTTATGAGTCCAAGAATGAACATGGAAGGGAAGTTCCATCCGACAGTGAAGACAGTGAGCTTGAGGACGAGAGTGATAGTGGAGAAGATTGGCTCCCTGAATCAGGTTTGACACTCAGTGTAGGTCAGGGGTCAGTCAGGGTTCTGTAAGATGTGTGTTGGTGTGTGTGTGTTGGGATGAAATTAGGATGAGGATGAGGTGTTTGAACCAGAGGAAGACAATGGCTAGAGAACACCCCATAATGCCAACTTCCCCGACTATCCTGAATGGCAAGGAAGCCTTCCGAGATCAGAAGATTACTTCAAGATGTTTTTTTCAGACAATATCCTGTCAGTGATCACAGAGCAGTCAAACCTGTATGCTATACAGTGCAATCCAAGTAGGCCTTTAAACCTCAGCACTAAAGAACTTGAACAGTTTATAGGTACTGTAGTCTACATCAGTGATTCTTTACCATAGGGCCGGGGCCCAAAGTTGGGCCGCGAGCACCTCTTTGAGGGCCACAAAAGCAGTAAAGTACAATACATTTAATAGGAGATTGGGCCCAGGTTACTTTCTACATGAATATTTGGGCCTCGGGGTCAAAAAGGTTAAGAACCCCTGGTCTACATGTCACTGTTTTGGTTACCAGCCACTTGGATGTTTTGGTCCAAGGCCTCTCGGGTGCATCAAGTAGCTGATACCATGAGTCTGAACAGATGGGAGGCCATCAAGAAAGCTCTCCACCTCAATGACAATGAGGCAATACCAGCAGGAAGTCCAGATCCACTTTACAAAATCCGACCACTGGTAGACCATCTTATTTCAAAGTTGTAATCCATCCCAATGAGTGAGAAGCTGGCTGTGGATGAACAGATAGTTCCCTTCAAGGTAAAAAATAACAACAAGCAATATCTACCAGCCAAACCTAAAAAATGGGGATACAAAATACTCATTTTAGCCAGTTCTGAAGGTATTCCACATAACTTTGAGATCTACACAGGGCTAATAGTGCAACTCCCTGAGCTGGTAGATATAGGTGCAAGTGGGAACATCGTTTCTCCTAAATTGGCTCTTTTTTAGGTAAATTGGGTATTATGTTGAATAAAACTTTTTCTGATACATTTTAGATTATTTTTTCCTATTCCATTCAGTATTGAAAACCTTGGTGTTTAGTACCCTCATCGCACACTGTTGCCCTGAGGCAACAAACCCAGATTTTTGTGGGGGGGCGTGGGGGGTCAAATGTTATAATTGATATAATGTCAGGGACCCACAAGCTCTCAAAAGTATCTTGAAATATTTTTTTCCTCCTAAAATAAAAAGTCATGCAGTAGAGGGTTAACATTGTTTTATATAATTTTTTAAGTTATATTTTCTTTTATTATTATTATTTATTTATTTATTTTTCTAATTTTTGTATTACCACAATACTATTGCCTGTTCTGACTCCTCAATGTATGTGGAACGTTTACTTTTTTGCCACAAAAGCTGTATATTTTTTTTGTAATAAAAAAAAAAAAAAAAAAAAACTTATAAAAATATTAAAAAAAAAAAAAAAAAAAAAAACTTATAAAAATATTAAAAAAAAAAAAAAAAAAAAAAAAAAACTTCATGTACCATCTCCATGGTTACAAGACAAACAAACAACTCCATTCACAGAATCTTAACTTGTGTCTGTTGAACATCACAGGGTGGATGAAATCCCAAGAATCAAACTATTTTCACTGCAACGTCCTCGGCTGCTTCAGATGTGAAAAGTCTGCCATTTTAGAAGTCCAAATCTAGCGTAGGTAGCATTAGCTTTTGCATGGTCTCCATGGTTACGAGAAAAACAGATGTCTCCTTTTCACAAATCTGACAGTACTTATCTCATGTTTGTTGAACATCAGAGGCCACACGTCTTATTGGTTGAAGTCCAAAGTTGTCGTGCCAAAAACTGAGCTAAAAACCAAAAAAGTTTCAAAAAGTGCTCAGTGCCCCCAGAGAGACAGCAAGAAAGCAGCCAACCACTCAGTTTCAAAAGATGCAAAAAAAATATATATATGTTGTCATAACAGTAAAAACGGCCTGTTGCCCTTCATCTGGGCCCATGACATCACTGAACTCTAAGGGAACCTGTATGTTATGAGTGGTAGAACGGGATTTTGTTGTCCAAACTGTCTCAGGAGTGTTGAGTCTTGAGCTCAACAATTTGGTCTTGCACCCCAGTTTCTGCCTAAGCAGTACTGGTTCTAGATTTTAGTATTTTTAAGCTTTTCTTAAGTATATATTTTACACTTTAGTTCTTAGTTTGCTTGTATTTACCTTTTCACTTATTTTAATTTCTTAATCACTTTTAGGTTAACCAGTGTTTCTTCTGAGGAGCCTCTGCACCAGGAGCTGTGGTCGGCTGTGGCTGCTGGGTTCTGGCTCATGGGTCCTGGAGGTTTGGTCTTGACCTCATCTCCTCTCTGGGCCCTGGGCTGGTGTCCTGTGGCTGCAGGTGGCTCTGCTCCTGGTGCAGACAGCTCCTCTGATGACGCTTTCTTTGGTCCATCTGTACCCAGCCCAATGTATGTATGCAAGCGTAGGAAATGTTTTCTTGTATTTGTGTCTGCGTGTGTGTGTGGGGTGGGGGGTGTTGTGTGGGGGGTATGTACATGGTAATCATCCCTCATACATTCTGTCTGTATGAGGGGATGAGGTGAATCATGGCGTGATCCGAGAAGCCCAGAGCAGCGCGGGGCACGGCTCTGTAAGCTCCACTGACTGTAGTGTAGCAGTGATCCAACGTGCCCGACAAGAGAGTTTTTTATAATGCACTGTAAAGCACTTTGTGTTACAAAGTTTGTATGAAAAGCGCTTTATAAATAAAGTTTGATTTGATTTGATTTGATTTGATACGGAAAGCCTCTGGTCCAATTTCAACCGTGTTTTTTTTTTTTTTTTGTCACAGACCATCTCGGATATAGAAAAAAAAAACATTTAATTTACAAAAGTTACTGCAATTTTGTGTTGTTCTAGAGTCAAGGCAGTTGAGACACCTCAGTGAGCTGTTGGTCGCTGTTATTGTAAAAGCATGAATGAATGCATAGCAGTGTGTTATTTTTCAAGTATTTAAACATTTGATTGATACATCAATTTAAACTCAAAACTACATTAAATAAATTCAGGTTGTTTATGTATTCTTCACTTTGTGAGGACCAAAAGTTGAATGGACACTAATTTTATGGGGACCTGCCTTCCTTATTTAAGGGGACAAAAATCAGGTTCACGTGATGAAAATCCTTCATTATGAAATCAACAACATGGTTTAAAGGTGGGGTAGCTGATTTTCACACTGCAAACATAATTTAGGTTTTAAATCTGACAACTTCCTCTCATAAATCTTTAGACACATGGTTAATATCGACATATATTCATTTTTGGTTGCAATTATGGCTTAAAACCTCTTCTTACAAACAGCAAAGTGAAAATGGAGTGGGCCACCCAAGCTCGGCCAGTCAATTCAGACAGTACTCAGTGCTCTCATTTTTTCAGAAAAGTGCTACATTTACCATGTACTTTTCAGTGGAAAACTCAAAAGTTACTAATTTAAAACTTAAAAAGTTAGCTACCCCAACTTGAAGTTAAAATTGTTAAGATTGGGGTGAGGGTTGGTTTAAGATTAGAGTGAGGGTTAGGTTAAGTTAAGACAAGGGTATTAAGGGCCCACAAAATGAATGTAAGTCAATGTAATGTCCTGGACAAATATGAAAACACAACAGTAGATGTGCGTCTGTATGTCTGTCATTCATTCTCAAACACATTCAAGAGCTCCTGGGACTTCTGAAAACGAGAAGGATATTATTTACTTAAAACCTTGTAGGTCAAGTGACTTATACTCTTTCATGTCTTTCCCAGGGGCCCATTTAGTTTCACTGCCACCAATTTTGTGATCTGTCTGGAACGGACAGTATGTCTTTATTTTTGTTAGAGGAGCATGACAATGAAGTGGATGAAGCAAATGTTTTTATTTTATTGATTCCTGTCAGAGCAGGTGTGCTGGTTTTACAGGTTTTGAGTCAACGCAATCGGCTGTAATTCGTCCTTATAAATATCCCGATATTTCAGTGCAGCTTCACAGAGAATTGAAGTGTACCGGTAAGTAACAGCCACAATGATGCCATTTGTGGATTCATTATTTGTGCAAATCAATTAAATTGTTTTCTTGTTTTACAGAGAAGTCATTCTAGATACACTCAAGAAGAAATGGAGAAGTTTGGTGTGTTGTCTCTGTTTTTGATTTTGCAGATAAATGCAGGATGTGCATCAGGTACAAAATTATTATTATTATTATTATTATTATTATTATTATTATTATTATTATTATTATTATTATTATTATTATTATTATATTATTATTATTATTATTATATTTGTTTTTAATTTTCACAGAAGTCCACATGACCAGCTGTGATTCTTGCCACTCTCAAGCCACCTGCCTGAAGCTGGAGGCTGAAGACACCTCATCCACAGGCGCCACACTGTCCTGTCAGTGTAAAGATGGCTTTGTTGGTGATGGCATCAACTGCTATGACGTGAAAGAGTGTGGTGCTGACTCCTCTTGCTGTAGTGCAGGCTATGAATGGTCTCCTAAACAGGGTTGTGTAGATATAGATGAGTGCTCTCTCACACAATCTCCCTGTGGTGCATCTCAGATCTGCCAAAACACACAAGGGTCATTTGAATGTGTCACAAATCTCGCTCGTCGCAAAAGATCAGTTCCAGTTGTACAGTCTGTGCAGTTTCCATGTGGTGGAGTTCTCTGTCCACATGGCATGGCCTGCATAACTCTCAATGGGACGGCTAGTTGTGCTGATCCCTGTGAGCACTACACTGTTCTGGATGATCCCTGGCGTGCCACAGATAACGGATACACAGAGCCACCCAAATGTGACTTAGTTAAAGACTGGCCGGACTGGAATCGACTATTTTTAAATGGCTCCAGCGCTCAAATAACAGAGAGATGCATAGACATATTGACGTGTGGAACTTATGCACCAATGTCTATTACAGCGCCTCATCCAACTCAGTCCAGTTACATTGAAAGTCGTAGTGTTTGTGGTCACTGGGAAGACTCATGCTGCTTCTATGACGCTCAGTACAATTACGCTCCAAATATCTATGTCAAGCGCTGCTATGGACAATACTTTGTCTACAAATTTCAGAGAGGGAACGCATGCCCCTTAGCGTTCTGTGCAGGTAATGTTTTAAATTGTATAACAATAAAAAGACAAAGTAATATATATTTTTACATATTTACATTCCTGGTTTTCAACAGAGCGTTCGAACAGTTCCAGCACATCGTCACCAGCTCCAATGACAACTTCAACAACTAAAACGACAACTCCAACAGCTCCACTGACAACTTCAACAGCTCCAACAACATCAACAGCTCCAACGACAACTTCAACAGCTCCACCGACGACTCCTTCAGCTCCAACAACAACTTCTGCAGCTCCAACGACAACTTCTGCAGCTCAAACGACAACTTCTGCAGCTCCAACGACAACTTCTGCAGCTCCAACGACAACTTCTGCAGCTCAAACAACAACTTCAGCAGCTCCAATGACAACTTCTTCAGCTCCAACGACAACTTCAGAAGCTTCATCGTCAACTTCTGCAGCTCCAACGACAACTTCAACAGCTCAAACAACAGCTCCAACGACAACTTCTGCACATATTACTACTACAGACACTCCCAACACCACTGCAGGGGTTGAGGGGCAGGTGCGCCTGGTAGAAGGAATGAACTTTTGCTCTGGACGAGTTGAGATCTTCTACCAGGGGCAGTGGGGCACAGTGTGTCATGACATGTGGGACCTGAATGATGCCCAGGTGGTGTGCAGGCAGTTGGGCTGTGGCAGGGCAGTCTCTGCTAAATGTTGTGGTATTTTGGAGAGGCCACCGGTCCAGTTTGGTTGGATGGTGTGCAATGCACAGGAACTGAGAATAAACTATCACAGTGTAGCCATTGGGGCTTTGGAAGTCACAACTGTGGTCACGGGGACGATGCTGGTGTCGTCTGTGAAGGTAACGTTTAAGAAAATGTTTAATGGGTTTATATTTGACATAAAGGGACTTTAGGAATCAAAACTGTGTTTATGAGAAGGATGCTGGTGTTGTTTGCAAAAGTAATGCTAAAAATTTAGAGTTTTAAAATATGGGTTCTTATTTACACAAGGTGAACAGCGTTTTGATGGGAGTACTGTTTGGTCTATTGCATAATAGTAAAAAGACAATGTAATATATATTTTACATATTTACATTCCTGGTTGTCAACAGAGCGTTCGAACAGTTCCAGCACATCGTCACCAGCTCCAACGACAACTTCAACAGCTTCAGTGTCAACTTCAACAGCTCCAACGACGACTCCTGCAGCTCCAACGACAACTTCAACAGCTCCAACGACAAGTTCAAAAGCTCCAGCGACAACTTCAACAGCTCCAACGACAACTTCAACATCTCCAACGACAACTTCAACAGCTCCAACGACAACTTCAGCAAAAATCCAAGTCGACCAGTTTTTTTGTGGACAAGATAGAATCCAAATTACTCTGAACAGGGCAACTGTATCTGCCTCTGGTCTGGACCCACTGTCTGGTCACCTGGTGGACCGCAACTGCAACAGCTCCACAGTGCAGAGTAACACTGTGCAGTATGAAGTTGAGCCACAAGAAGGAGCCTGTGGAAACACCAGGAGGGTAAAGCCTCTTAGCTGTTTACAACTGTAATGTGTGTGCTGAATGTGGTGTAACTAATTTTGATGTTTTTTTTCAGACCAACAGCACGCACGTCATCTACACTAACAGCTTATTCCTGTATCGTCCTATTCACTCCTTCCACGTCCCTGCAAGTCTCCCCTTCTCATGTGCATATCCTCTAGATGCGGACGCCACACTAAATGTTGCTCTCAGACCCTTACCGTAAGTCAGACTTTTACTGTAAGCTCTCAAAAAATCAAGCCAAACATATATGTATAATTTAATCCAACTTTGTTTTAATGTTTGCAGACCAAGTGGTGGCATCAGTGGATCAGGTGGAGCTTCAAAAGCAGTAATGTCTCTGTACCGAGACTCCAGTTACTCCAGCACTTACCCATCTGGCACAGTGAGTCTGCCAGTGGGACAGCCACTGTATGTTGGTGTCTTTGTGGAAAAGAACGACCAAAGTTTTGTGACTGTACTGGAGAACTGCTATGGAACATACACCTCCAACCCAAATGACCCAATGAGACATTATCTTATCCAAAACAAGTATGTTTATAATTTTATTAACAGCTTCAACAAAGCCAATTGTTAGTTTTACTTTTGTTTCCTTTAAAGTAAAACCATATTAAAGTGTCACGTGACTTTTCTCCTGTAGGTGTCCCACTGACCTGCAGCAGGTGTCAGTGGTTGAGAGCGGGACATCTCTTCGAGCTCGTTTTGCTGCCCTCTTCTTTGTGCCTCAGGGTCAGTACAGGCCGGTCTACCTCCACTGTCACCTCAGCCTGTGCAGCCCCGGCCCCTGTGTCCCAGTAAGTGTCTTCACTTCTACATCATCACATCGTCATTGTTAATACTTACAGTCATCAAGTCTACTGTCTGGGGGGAACTCAATTTATTGAGTGGGAAACTGCTTTCCTCTTTGATGCTGTGTGATCCAGACATTTCAAAACAATAACTTATCTTGAGTCACAATTGAGACTTGACAGATGTTGTTGATGTGATGTTACCGCAAAAAAGAAAACTGAATTTTCTTTTACTAATAGGCCTATCCTCAGATATTTATTCATAATAAACTTGGTGCAGTATTTATTCTGCTTGTGTTTTTAGTTTAGAACAATGACTTCTTTCCGTTTTGCTAATTTAAGCTTATTTAGACTTTGACTTTAAGCAATCTTATTTATTAGTTTATTATATGTTTTGTTTGTTTGTTTGTCTGTTTGTTTGTTTGTTTGATGTATGTATTTTTCTCCACAGGTTTGTTCAGGCAGGGCACGTCGCTCTGTTTCCGAAGGCAAAGCAATAGAGCCGCTCACCATCGGACCCATCACATGTGAGAAACTTTGTCATTCATAACTAATGCGTTCACTTTAAACAATCCAAATAATATTATTATTATTGTTGTTGTTGTTTTTTTCTTTACAGTTGAAACTAAATGAAGGCTCTCTGCAAAGCTGGCTCTCAAGTTACATATTACATGATGTAGAAATGGCTCAGAGCAGCTAAAACAATGAATGAATACATTATATTTTACTGATTTATAACTGGGATTGTTTTTCTTTTTGATTTTCTTTTTCTAATATTGATTTAAATCTTGTCTTTGTAATCTTATAAAAAGTGCCTATTTAACATGCACAAAGAAAATTGATTACCACTGATTATATGTCCCTGCTTTATAACAAACAATGTATCTGTGACAACTTTAAAAGTGTAAATTCAAAGTGTGAAAACGGGTAAGCATGGAATGTAACTTTTAAATAAAATATAGTGAACTAAGTGTAATTCCAGAAGTGTGAAAGTTACAGGCTGTTTTTTTTTAGAAACTATAGACGAATAAAAAGTATTGAAGTTTCTTTTTTTACATTATTATTAATAGTAAAAAAGAAGAAGGAAGTCAAAAAACTCTTTAGTAGTTACAGATGTGAAAAGTAATTTAACTAAGAAGATTAAAAAGAGATTTGGAGGCTTTTTGGAACAGGTGAGCTTTAAGGAATGTGAGTGTACATCGGGATTTTTAGTTTTAGTTTTGTGTTGGTCCTGGTGAGTGGGAATGCACTCGACAAAAGGCACTTAAGTGGAAATCTCTGAAAACAAGAGAGGATGATAGACTTCTCATTGTACTACAGATTAATGTTTGATTAATGAACCATAAAACAGTTATTGCAGTTACCAAGGCCAGAGATAAAAAGATGTGGGTCAGATCTCAACAATTTTGAGCAGGATCTGAATCCCAAGTTTCATCTCCTTTGTAATGTCTTGCTTGTTTTGTGTTCTTCCGTCTATCATTCTGATACTAAATGCACATGCATCTACTGTATACATCTATCAGTATGCACATGCAGTATTAATCATTTACTACACAACACTGTCTGTTATCAGTTTATATGGCAAAATTGCTCCATAGTTTCCGCTCATATGACATCATGACATTCTCAAGGCCAATGACTATGAATACACATAGAGGGCATCCAAATGAATATTGTTTAAATGTTGTAATACAAAACGTTTATGGGTCTAACCAGCAACAAAAAATACCAGATGTTACTGATATGAAACATTTTCTTGTCTATCATCTGGCGAATGGTTTATATACTGTATATAGCGCATTTACACAGACAGATGTCTTCCAACGTGCTTCACACAGCAACCCCCACTCCCCACTCAGTGATAGTAAGCAGCTCTGGAGCAGCTCAGCAGAAGCGATTCGCCCATAAACCTGGCGCCTCAACCTCTGACCACCGCCAAGTGTTCCCACACCTGAATGGTATTACTTAAATAAAAAAAAAAACTAAACGTATCGCCTCGAACCAAGTAAAACCATTGCCTTTGTTAGCAATCTCTTCATACAAATCAAAAATACCTGGAAAGCACACGTTAGGGCCTTAGTTTTAGCTAACGTCATTTTACACTTTACAAACCCATCAGACACCCTGTATCTACAATGTAGACACAACTTATTTCAGGAAACAGCTTTCTCAATACTACACTTGAACTTGGAGAAAACAAAAGACCAGTACTTACACTGTTGTAAAGAAGAAAGATTTTGCAGAGCAATAAAGACTAGTCAACCATTTACTTCCATCCTCAGCAATAAAACTGGGTTTGTAAAAGTGAAAATGTAGTGCTTTTATTTTATAGTTTTACTGGAAAGTTTCGCAATAAACACTGATAAACTGGTGTGGAAATATGAACGTCATTGTCTTCCATTATCATATTTTAGGACTGTATTTTGCCCTTGATCTTAGAAGTAGAGCAACAGAACTGCATAAAATGGTTTTATTAATATCATGATAAATAATGAAGTGTCCCATTTATAAGCAATAAATAGCTTCAGAGGCGTCCCTTTTGCAAAATGTATTATTATGATGATGATGATGATGATATGATTATTATTATTATTATTATTAATAATGTATGTATGTATGTATGTATGTATGCATGCATGTATTTATTTATTTTGTAATAAACTGATTAATTGACCTTTATTTAACCGGGAAAGTCACACTGAAATTTAGAATCTCTTTTGCAAAGGAGTCCTGGGGAAGGAGAGATTGATTGATTGATTGATTGATTGATTGACTGATTGATTAATTGATTGATTGAACAAACCCTCTGGTCTGACACGCAGTGACCCAAAAACACAGAATTAACCAGGGCCCATGCACCCTCTGCCCTGGTTTTATCTGACAAGCTTCTGCTCTGCACTGTGACACACGCTGCACAGTTTGTTTTTGTTTATGTATGTATGTATGTATTTATTTATTTGGATTGTCTTTATTATGTATAGCACATGGAGATACAGTATGTTCCGAAGGACTTAATAAATAACAAGTGAGAAGAGAGACAGTGACAGTGACTGGCTGAGCAGATACAACTGTAACGTGCAGTCTTTTAAAACTTTTTCATGGCCAGTTAGGGGCAATATATGTGATTTCATATGTTTTCTGAAAGATCAATATGAATTACTTTATCTAAAAAGGAAAGTTTCATTGATATTCAGTAGATGGATTGTTGACAAAGGTTATTGGAGAATTTTCAAAGAGGCCCTTTATACTCAGTGGGACATTCTTGATTTAGGTTGTTTTATTTTGTAATTATTAACTTTAGTACCATCAGATTTACCACTCCTGCGATGCTTTTGTGTTTTCCGAGCAGTTGGCTCAGATAACAGCCTTATAAATACACACAACTTTCACTGGGCCTGAACAGACAATTGAAGAGACTGAGTGTACGTAACACAACGTTTGTGCTACTTGTGTATTTACTTGTGCAGCTTATTTCAGTTTCTTCTTGTTTTGCAGGAAAGAAACTCCAAAAGAAATGGGGACATTGTTGTCTGTGTTATTAATTTTGCAAACAAGTGCAGGATTTGCTTCAGGTAAATATCTCTGTTACATCTATGAAAAATTGCCTTACATTACAAATTTCACAGCAGAGAAAGAGAGAAAGAAAAGAAAGAAAAAGATAGGTAGTATGTTTTTTATCATATGAAACAAAAACTACTCATTAACATTCTGGCATCCCTTCGAAGGGATGTCCCGTTTTCTTCTATTTTGTTCAGTATCTGAAAAAAGCATACTAAGCACCTGGAAAGGTTAAATATAAAAATACCATTGTATCCCTTTTATTTACAGCGGCATGAAAAAGTATGTGAACCTTTTGAAATTTCTCACATTTCTGCTTAAAATCACCATCAAATGTGATCGGATCTTTGTCAAAATCACACCAATGAACAGGGCCGTACACAGGATTCTTAACATACCGAGTCCAAAATGCTTTCACAAGGGGGGTCCTCCCCCTGAAAATTTTGAAGCAAAATCGTGCATTCTAGGGCAAATTTTAATGAATTTCAGCAGCTATTTTCAGCAGTTTCATAGCTGTTTTTTTTTTTTTTTTTTTAATTTAAGAAAAACTTGACCCAAATTATGATTGGTTCTCTATTATTTAGGCAAACTAATACACTTTTAATATTGTTAACCTTAAAAGAGACCTGGATTTGTAAAACATGTTATAGCAGTGTCCTCTTGTCATTAGTTTACCTAAACTTGTAACTGGATTGTTTCCTCCATGTTTGAGTAATGTTGTATTGTCCTGCAGCTGATTCTCCAGTGCTCAGAAAATCCCTGTCTTCACCTACCACCCACCCATTTGTTTGCATTTACTTGCAACTATTCAAAAATTAGGATTCAAAGAAAAACATTCAGAATTGTCATGTAGCCACTCTTCAACAACAAATCATTGTAATTTTTTAAATCTGGGGCTTATTAAAGTTAAATTTTACAATGAGGAGGCAGGGCTTATCAGTTCTGCAGTTTTTTACAGGAAGTCATCTACCTGTTTCTATTTCTAAGCCATTTAAGATCATTTTTGTGTTTTGCAATGAATAAAATGTGAATAATAGAGCTAGCTATGCCATAGTTTCTTCCTAAATATAGAGCAAAATCATAGTTATTTTATCATGAAACAGATCAAAAGCAATTTCAATGCAATGCATTGCTTTTGTCAAATTTGTAGAACATATTACAAAGCCTAAACAAATAAAGAAAAAAAAAGGCCTATATTGAGCATAATGTCTGTCTCCTCACTGAACCCGGACCTGTAGTTTGAGAATCTTGGTTATAAATCAACTCTCCGATGCCCTTTAAATCACTATTTGTTGCATTGTAATGACAAAAAGTTGATGACTCATCAATATGATATGATTCATAGACCTGAAGTTACATTATTAACTCATACAAGCAGCAGCGTAAATGCATTTTGCTTTAATCTGGAGTAGCCTATTTTAGAACACCAAAAGTCATATTTTACAAATGTATGTGTTATTTTGTCCCACAGTATAATTGCACTTTTCCCCACAGTTCACAGAGTTTTTTTTTTTTTTTTTCTTGTCAGTGTTACTCAGTGGGGCCCCAGCCCTCTGTGCCCTGCACTCTGCAATCGCTCTTTCCTGTGCTCCGCCCCTGCTCTCTCTCTTTCTCTGTCTCTCCAGTGTGCTCGAAACACAGAAACCTGACGTGTTGCGTCCTCACACTTATGGACAGAAATACTCAAACTTTTGTCGGAACAAATAACTCCATTTTTGTGCTTTTAAAATGGACATAAACCAAGCTCAAACTTTGGAGAAATGCGCCGTACTTTGCCGCGGTAACTTCGCCGCGGTTACGTGATTAAATCTACACTCGTATTACTTCATCTTCTGTTTATGCTCATAACTCTGCGAATATTTGTCCTATTGACGGGAAATAAAACTGACTAACAGTTCATGAGATGTAGAACATGGTTGTGCGTCCTAAAAGGTTCCCAGAGTCTTTGATTTCCCGCTGATTTGATCCATGTCCAGTCTGTCAGCGGCTGGGGCTGGGGCTCTTCTCATTAAGTTAAGGGTTAAGGTACACTTTATTGTCCCCGTAGGGAAATTTGTCCTCTGCATTTGACCATCATCACCGTGCGCCCTTTGCATGTGCCTTCACCCTTTTGTCCCGCATCTGTAGAGGGCCTTGCATTCTGAACGCAGATAGTTTTTCTAGTTTATGCCAGTCAGCATGCCTGTTTGCTTCACCTTCTGGTTTGTGCTGTACATAAACCCTGTTTAACTAATCCTAACTAAATTGAAACAAATCAAGCACCTAACATTCAGAGACATACAAAAAAGCAGGAGTAATGTAAAGGTCCGTTGACTTTTTGTGCATTGAGGTTTGCAGAGCTTTTCAACAAAATCATGAAATACATAAAAAAACAATATTTAATAATAATTGTGAAAAAAAAAAATTTGCTTCATACAACACTGAACACAAGTATAAACACTCTCAGTACATTCAGCACTGACAGTTTTTCTGAAATGCACTGGAGACAATAGGATTTTTGACTGACAGCACCAGAGACATCGAACAAGATAAAACGTGCACATTTCAACCTGTTTATGTGTGCCAAATGTTTGTGAGAGATTGGAACCAGCTAAGTTACTAAAGCATGAAAAAAATGCCTTTTTATGGTTTAGAAATGATAGCAGCATTAAAAAAAAAAAAAAAAGTTTCTAGCATTCTATAGCTTTTGACATGATTATTAAAAGTAGAACATTCACACATACTGTTAGATAGAAGCAAGACCATCCTAAAATCATTCAGGAAAGGTCAAGTGTCCTTTTGTTTCATTAAGAAGGGTGTCTCTCAAGTCAGACTTTTTCATCTTCATCTCCTTCTTCATACAGCAAAGCACTAAAGAAACCCGGAAAATTGAATTACAATAAATGTCAAACATACTGTATGTAGACCCAATGGGAACGAATGCACAATAAAGATAAAACACAGAGGTTCACCAAAAATGTGATAACATAGATTTGAGTTTTTTTATTATTTGTTTTTTATAGTAGCTTCATTATAACCCTTATTTGGGTATTTTACCCAAAAGCATAATAATGCTGATTTGCTGAGACATTTATATGTCAATATTATGCACTTTTCCTGATTTTAGTGAGAAATGCTAATGGTAACTTGTGTTGTGTGAGAGGTGTTTCAAACAGCGCATGAGTGTATGTACAGTATTCTTATCTTTGTTGTAAATGTTCTCTGTGCAGGGACAACAGACAGAAATGAGCACCTATTCTATAATCTGGCAAATTCACACTGTCCAGATGTTCATTAAGATTTGCAAAGCATAAATAAAAAATAAATGAATAAATAATGGAGTGTAAGTAATGTCTGGAGAAATATGCAAGAAAGTCATTAAACTAGGTAAATGAATATCCATTTAGAATTTTGAAGACTTAAATCATCTGAAAAAACAAATGGAAACTGTTTCTGAACCATTTGGAGCAAAAACAATAGGCCAGACTCTTTGTGAAGTTGAAGATTTGTAGTTTTACCCTTTGAGGTCTGAATGACTCTAGTTTTAAGTGAGAAGAAGCTCTGCACAAAAGAACATCAGGTTTTAAAGGCTGCCTAAAATTTCTTTGGGAAACAGTACAGCTGGTGTCACTTCCTGGGCCAAAATGACAGTAGAATGAGTATATATGAGTTCAGATGATTCCTATTTAAAAACTAAAACTATTTTCAATAATAATAAAAAAATATACAAAATATACATAAAAATTATATTTATTTATTTAAAATAACCTTTAAGGTTTTTAGTAAAAAACCTTGCTGCTTAGGGTCTACAGATGTAAATTAGCATTTTTGCTATAACCTGGCATATTTACACTGTAACTGTTACAGATGTTCATTAATATGCACTGTCCCTATCAAATAAATAATAAATAAAACTGCATTCTACGACATAATCTGACAGTTAAACAATTTACTCCTCCTGTTTTGCTTAAGCTGGCTTTTGTAAAAAAAAAAAAAAAAAAAAAAACTAGATTAATGCAGCTTCCAAATGGCCTGTGCAGTTATATCCCACTCTTTCCTATCAGCTTAAGTTGGTTACTATTGCATTTCTCAACGAAACAAAAAAGTGTAGTGGATATTGCACTCTGCTACATGATCATGTGAATACGGCTTCTTTTCCATCAAAGCAGTTTCTTCTGAATCATCAGTGAAATAACAGGGATGTAAATATGTTTTAGCAACTCCTCTGAAGGTATTATTGTTTTTACAAAATGAAGTAGAAACTTTTGCTATTTATTGTTCCCTTTTAATTGGAGCTTCATCAAACTTGCCTGAGTTGAAAAGTGGATAAAATAATGGGTATTTCAACTGCTCTCTTGTTTAAGTTATTTTTAAGTTAATGTTTAATTTAAGGTGACAGATAAGTTGCTACACCATGTTGTAATTCCATGTCTGATGATTTAGGCATTCATCAATTGTTGTTATTTAAATGCCTAAAACCAGAAATACAAGCTGCAATATATTTCCTTTGGCTGTTTGCCACAATCATTTAACAATCACTAAACTGAGCTGTGCACGCAACAATGGAGAGTGAATTAAACACAAACAAGTTTCAAGCTGCTTTTCACCAAACACTTAGAATAATATTACATCATTTTGAAATTACAAATGTGTGTGTTAATGATTATATAACCTATTGTTTAAAAGAACAAAAATAAGTTAACTCATTTTTAAAACTCTTGAGTAACCTTTATTTTAATTACAACTTTAGAAAAAAAGTGTAATAAAATAAAGAGATTGAGGTTGTTTTTGTTTTGTTTTTTTAAAGAAAATTACAAAAGGGAAATGAACCAACCTTTATATGCTAATGCTGCAGAAATGTTTTAAACAAGACAGAAGGATTTTGAGTTAAAAAGTGCAGATGATCTCAGATCTATATGGCAGCACAAAAAAACATCTCTGTATTACAAACGTCAAACACAATATAAATGAGATCATTTGTGCATAGATAAATGTAATTTCTTCCTCGTTTAGTAGTTCTGAAATTACTGTAACTTAAAGAACCACATTTCTAAACAAATACAATTATAGATTTTGATGCAAGCACAGTGATTAAAAATAAAACACATTGTTTTACAATCAAGAGCTTTCCCAACCCATTCAGGAAAGAAGAATGTTTTTATTTTATTATTGATACATTTTGTGCATTGCAGTTCGCAAAGCTTTTCAACATTTTATTATAAACCAAATTGGTTTGCTTCTGAGAGAACACTGAAGTGCAAAATGAACAAAATGAAATGTACAGTACATTCGGTCCTGCCAAAGCCTCTGATACGCCCTAGACTAATGGCTCAAGCAACACCCGAAAAAGATAAACTGTGCACATACCAAAACGTTTCTTAAAGTACTAGCCTTGTGTCCAATCGTTTTTAGAGCTTGGAACAAGTTACTTACTCCAAAGTAAATAAATACTTGCCCTTTTTGCAATTTGGAATTACCACAGCCTTAAGAACTCAATAGCAATTGTATTTAAAAAAAAAAAGTTACATAATCTGGCTTCTGACGTGATAATTAAAAGTAAAACACATTGTTAGATAGAAACACGATCATCAAAATCATTCAGGGAAGCTCAAGTGTTGTTCTGTTGAGCAACACTTGTCTTCATCATCTTCATCGTCATCTTTGTCTTCTTCCTAATAGAGCAATGCATTATTTAAACAAGGAATTATGAGAAAACTCAACATATAAAAAATGGAAAAACCTCCACAGTGCATATTAAGCAGAATTTGCTTAATATGTGATAACAAAGATTTTAGTCATTTTCTATGTTGGACTTATTAGTAATTCTTATACATTGGGGTGTTTAAAAGTTTTACCAAGATATTTATTCATCTGTGTACTTTCCTGATTTTAATGAGAAATGGTAAAGGTAACGCAGAACCTTTGTGTCAGATTGGTTTTAGTTTTGCAGAGAAGTCGTCTCTTCTGTTCTCTTATTTTCATTTAGATTTTACACCTTAGTATGACAACAATACCCAGACATTACCTTAAAGTTGGGGTAGGTTTTTTAGTGATAAGTTAGTAACTTTGTGTTTGCCACTAAAAAACTATATGATAAATGCAAAACACAATACAAAAAGATCGCGGGTTCGATTCCCGCATGGGCCAGGCCTTTCTGTGTGGAGTTTGCATGTTTCTCCCCGTGTCTGGGTGGGTTTCCTCCAGGCACTCCGGGTTTCCCCCACCAAATTCCTTACCTTACCTTACAAAACTGAAACCACAGTGCAGTGTATCGAATAATAAAGATTTTTAGCTTTCATCAGGAGTCGAATGCAGCTCTCCGGTTTCATTTTGCTGTTTGTAAAAAGTGTTTTTAGACTATAATTACAACCAAAACTGAATACATGTCGATATTAATGTGTCGGTTTTATAGGCATTTGTATATAGTGTACCTTATTTATTTTTGTAACTGTAACTCCGTACTTGTGAGCTTCTTAAATATGTTACAAGAAGTAGTTTATGTGTGATTTTGACCTATGATTGCACGTCTTGAACATTGTAGACAGAAGGGCTATGTGAAGGTTCGTATTCTGATGTAATAACAATGGCGTGGTCGGAAGGATGTTTTGTATATTTATTTGTGCTTAAAGTTCCCAGAAGTTTGAAGAGTGCTATACAATAAGAGTGATATATGTTATTTACAATATTTACAAACACAGCAATCTGCTTCATAATACATAAAGGCTCTCTGTGGTTACCTTCTCTGTACCAGCCCAGGACACACACTGACAGAGGGATAGAGGCTGGCTCTCTTTATAGCTCGAGGCCCCTCCCACAAGCCAATTAACAAACAAACAAGAGGTTTCCACAACAAACCACAATTATTATATATCTTTTTCATCATT
Organism: Mugilogobius chulae; assembly: GCA_038363315.1. Lineage (NCBI taxonomy): Eukaryota > Metazoa > Chordata > Actinopteri > Gobiiformes > Gobiidae > Mugilogobius > Mugilogobius chulae. Next base: position 59,472 of record JBBPFD010000160.1, read on the forward strand.
GAAACATTGACAAAAAAATACTTTACACAATAGTTTTCTCTTTGCGCCTGTAGCACACTCAGAATAATTAATATGATTTATTTTAGACTCAAAACCAATATTTTGCGATGACGTCACAATGACGTCAGACGCCGCTGACGCGCCCTTGACGCAATAAAAACAGGAAGTAAGCAGAGCGCTCGGTTTGATTGTTGGGACTCGTGAACGGGCGATGGATACTGGTAAAATGTTTGATGGCGGCGAAAATTATGGATTTAAATGGTTGAACAGCGGCCTAGTGTGCACCCAAGACGACTGCGATGGATTGTGGATAATAAACGGACGAAATCGGCGCGGATGAACGAGGAACGGGATAAATGAAGAAACAGGTAAGTGGCTAACGTGTGTGGGTGTGGGGCTAAGATTGGGACGGTGCTGCGGCTTTGGCGCGACCTGCTTCGTCACACCATCCTTCCCCTCCCGAAGGTTGGCAAGTTTGGCAACCTGGACAGGTAATCAGCCACAACATTTGTTTTGCCGCTCTGTGTCTAATCGAGAACCGGAATGGCTGAAGCGAGAGATACCATCTGGTCAGGCGACTGTTGTGATCCTCATGGTGTTAATCCACGTCAAGGCACGATGATCAGTTTCGAGATCAAATTCTCGTCCCAGCAGGTAGTAGCGTAAGCTTCCAATGCCATTTGATTGCTAGACCCTCTTTTCGACAGTGGAGTAGCGAGTCTCGCGTGCTGGAGTTACGGCTCAGGTAAAGAATCGGACGTTCCTCTCCTGGATCTCCTGAGCCAGGACTGCTCCGAGGCCAACCATAGAGGCGTCCACTTGAACCAAGAATCGCTTGGAGAAGTCTGGACTCTTTAACACAGGAGATGAACACAGATGAGCTTTGAGAGTTCTGAAAGCGGTTTCACAGTCTTCAGTCCAGATAACTGGGTTTCGCTGGTCTTTAGTGGTGAGGGCTGTGAGCGGAGCGGCAATGGTGGCAAACTGTGGCACAAATCTTCGGTACCATCCTGCCAACCCAAGGAAGGACCGCACCTCCTTCTTGGTGTGTGGCCTTGGAGACTTTAGGATAGCCTCGACCTTGTCGACTTGAGGCCTCACTTCTCCTTGCCCCAGGTGATAGCCGAGGTAACGTGTCTCCTGCCGGGCCCACTCGCACTTTGCTGGATTCAAGGTGAGGCCGGCCTGCTCGATTTTCTTCAGGACTAGGGAGAGGTGTTGGATATGGTCTTCCCATGTCTCACTGAAGATGACAACGTCGTCGAGATACGCTGCGCTGCAGTGCTCACATCCTTGGAGAACTCGATCCATCAGGCGTTGGAATGTGGCGGGGGCTCCATGCAGCCCAAATGGCATCACAGTAAACTGAAACAGTCCAGCAGGTGTTTGGAATGCTGTGTAGGGTCGCGAAGACTCCTCGAGGGGCACTTGCCAGTATCCTTTGCAAAGGTCCAATGTCGTGATGTACTTGGCGGCGCCAATCTTCTCCAGCAAGTCATCAATCCTTGGCATTGGATAAGCGTCAAATTCTGAAACAGAGTTCAGCTTCCTGAAGTCGATGCATATCCGGAGGGATCCATCTTTTTTGAACACTATGACCACCGGGCTGCTCCACTCAGAGTTGGAGGGTTCGATGACTCCAAGTCTCAACATTTCTTGGATCTCATCATGAAGCTTCCCAACAAGCTGCTGAGGAACTCGGTACGGCCTCTGTCGAATCGGTCGGCTGTCCTTCAGGCGAATTACATGCTCCACAACTGTAGTTTTTCCAGGACGGGCGTTGAATAATGAGGACACCTCCTTGAAAGTCTGGAGTAGCTGTGCAGCTTGTTCAGGAGGTAGATGGACCAGTAATGGGGCAGCATTGTCGGTTCGTCCCTCCAGTCCTCCTTCCAGCTCATCATGGTCCTCGTCCTCGTGTACCTTTTCCACAAAAAGGACTTTTGCTGGCGCCTGGACTGAACGCTCCATCCATGCCTTGAGGAGGTTAACATGGTAAGTCTGTTTGGGTTTCTTTTTCTCAGGATGCAGGACTTCGTAAGTGACCGGTCCCATTTTACGGGAGACAACATACGGTCCCTGCCATTTTGCCAACAGTTTGTGAGTCGAAGATGGCAAAAGGAGCAATACCTTCTGACCCGGCAGGAACTCTCGACTGCGAGCTTGGCGGTCATACCAGGCTTTCTGGGCTTTCTGAGCCTGCTGCAGGTTCTTCTCTGCCTCTTCGAGGTACTTTGACAGTCGCTCTCGCATCTCCAATACAAACTGGACAATGTTTCGATCAGTTTTCCGAGGTGGCTGGCCCTCCCATTGTGTGCGGAGAAGATCTAGTGGTCCTTGGACGTCCCAGCCATACAACAATTCAAATGGAGAAAATCCGGTCGACGCCTGTGGGACCTCTCGATAGGCAAACAAGACAAAGGGAAGCCAGCGGTCCCAGTCCTTGCCAGTATCATCCACAAACTTTTGAAGCATCCGCTTCAGTGTCTGATTGAACCTCTCCACTAATCCATCCGTTTGTGGGTGGTATGGTGAGGTCTTGATGGATGTGATGCCCAGTTGTTGCTGAAAGAGGTGCATCAGGCGAGACGTGAAGTTGGTGCCTTGATCGGTGAGGATCTCATCAGGCAATCCAACCCGAGAAAACAGTTGGATCAGAGCTCGAAGGACTGCAGGCGCTGTGATGGTCCTTAGTGGAAATGCCTCTGGGAATCTGGTGGCATAGTCTGAAATGACCAGGATGTACTGATGGCCACTACTGCTCTTCACCAGGGGGCCCACAATGTCCATAGCGATCCTTCGGAAGGGAGTGGAAATCACTGGAAGAGGCTGCAAAAAGGCACGGTCAGACTTACGCACGGGACAAGTTTTTTGACAGGTAGGACATGTCGCGCAATATTTTTGAATGTCAGTGTACATCGACGGCCAATAAAAACGGGAACTGACGCGTAAGAATGTTTTATGACGACCAAGGTGACCCGCCCATGGAACTGTGTGTGCTAAATGCATGACAAGAGACCTACAGGTAAGGGGAACGACAAGACGTTTGCTCTCATCACCAACAATGTACAACACCCCATTGTCAATAACAAACTTCTCTTGCCCTAGACAACCTTTGGTTTCTTTCCCCACCTTAGCGAACAGACATTTTAAAGTTTCATCATGGCATTGCAACACAGAAATATTTTCAGGCACATCCCACACAAAAGAATCAACATCTACAGGTTTTGCAGAATACATTTCTTTTTCAAAGCGCCGTTGACGGCGAGTTTTTCTTGGACCTTTTGCACCACCCTCGCACAGACTACTGTCTAAGTCTGGCAGAGGTTGGACACCAGTCTTTGCCTGTGCTCGAGTGAGAACAGGACAAGAGACATCTGCAACACAGTCACCCTTCCACCCAGAGTCAACCTTGTCTGATGTGTCATTTTCAGTCAACAAGTCCATGAGAACAGGTAAGTCCCACCCAAGAATAGCATCCACAGGTAGGTGTTCTACCACTCCAACAGTCACAAGATAAGGCTGGTCCTTAGCAGTCACAGTCACCTCCACAGTAGGGTAGGGGTGGCTATCCCCATGTACGCACAAAACGTCCATTGTCTTGCTATAGTCCATGCTGCCGACTGGCACTGAGCTACGCTTAATCAGAGACATGAAACTACCAGTGTCCAGTAAAGCTATAACCTCTTGACCATTGATAAGCACATTTTTATAGCGCTGCACTGCACTTTCAGAGTCACTAAGGCTGCCTGATTCAGGTCTTGGAGGATAGCACGCTCCACTAACTTTAGCTTTCCGAACAGGGCAAACTGAGGCTTTGTGACCAGTCTGTTGGCAGTAAAAACAAACAAGCTCCTTACCAGGTCCTCGTTGGTTTGGGGCAGAGCTGCTGATACCTGGTTGGTCCCGAGTTGCGTCACGTCTGGCGAATGAAGGTGGAGCTGTTGCACGATGGGATGCGTTGATTGACCGGGCAGCAGATCCTCCTTTGCGAGCGTTGAGGTACTGAACAGCCAACTTTGCAGCGGTGAGTCCATCAGCGGGCTCGTGTTCCTTCACCCAGGTCCTGACCTCGACTGGAAACACCCGCAGAAGTTGCTCCTTGATGATTGCCTCACCGATCTCCTCTTTGGAGTGGTCCTCCGGTCGTATCCAGCGGCGATAGAGTCCTCGAAGACGATGATAGGTCTCAGTGGGCTCTCGCCAGGTGGCAAACTATTGGAGCGAAACTGCATACGATATGTTTCAGGTGAAATGTCAAATTTGGCCAGCAGGGCTTCCTTCAAGTCCTCGTAACAGTGGGCACGCTCCTCATCCATGGCAGAGTAGGCCTCTAGTGCTCTTCCAGTCAGCAGGGGCACAAGTCGACACGCCCACTCCTCCTCTGGCCATTTCCACGTTCTTGCAATTCTTTCAAATCTCAGTAAATAGTTTTCGATATCTTCTCCACTCTGATAAGGTGGGATCTTCGGCTCCATTGAATAAGGTCTCCACTCCGGAGGTGGCACAAAATCCGGCTGACCGGACTCCTCCGCAAGCGGTCGGTGTAGTGTCGTGGACTCTCCCTGTGGTCGTCGTGGAGCCACTGGAGTTGGCAGCGCCAAGCGTGGACTAGGACTGCCCACACTGGTGCTTTCCACAGCAGATCTGGCTGAAGGAGAAGGTGAGCGGTGCGTCCCACGGAGGTTGCGGATCTCTTCTAGTAGACCCTCCTCTCTCTCCTTTTGGCTTGACATAAAGTCTTTCATTAAGCCGACGAGCTCATGGATGGGTTGAACGGCAGCTTGGCTCAATTCATGAGCAGACTCCCCAGCCAAATCACCAAACTCCTCTTCAAACTTCTTTTGGGAACGAAGCCCTTTTCTTTTTCTTCGGCCAGCCATCCCACTTCTGACACCAACTGTGAAGGTTCGTATTCTGATGTAATAACAATGGCGTGGTCGGAAGGATGTTTTGTATATTTATTTGTGCTTAAAGTTCCCAGAAGTTTGAAGAGTGCTATACAATAAGAGTGATATATGTTATTTACAATATTTACAAACACAGCAATCTGCTTCATAATACATAAAGGCTCTCTGTGGTTACCTTCTCTGTACCAGCCCAGGACACACACTGACAGAGGGATAGAGGCTGGCTCTCTTTTATAGCTCGAGGCCCCTCCCACAAGCCAATTAACAAACAAACAAGAGGTTTCCACAACAAACCACAATTATTATATATCTTTTTCATCATTGAAACATTGACAAAAAAATACTTTACACAATAGTTTTCTCTTTGCGCCTGTAGCACACTCAGAATAATTAATATGATTTATTTTAGACTCAAAACCAATTTTGCGATGACGTCACAATGACGTCAGACGCCGCTGACGCGCCTTGACGCAATAAAAACAGGAAGTAAGCAGAGCGCTCGGTTTGATTGTTGGGACTCGTGAACGGGCGATGGATACTGGTAAAATGTTTGATGGCGGCGAAAATTATGGATTTAAATGGTTGAACAGCGGCCTAGTGTGCACCCAAGACGACTGCGATGGATTGTGGATAATAAACCGGACGAAATCGGCGCGGATGAACGAGGAACGGGATAAATGAAGAAACAGGTAAGTGGCTAACGTGTGTGTGGTGTGGGGCTAAGATTGGGACGGTGCTGCGGCTTTGGCGCGACCTGCTTCGTCACAGGCTAAAGTCTGAAACTATTGTCAAGACAATTATGTTGTATGTGGTTTCTAACAGTATTAAGTATTTTTATTATTTTATTTACCTTTATTTAACCAGGAAGTCCCATTGAGATTCAGAATCTCTTTTACAAGGGAGACCTGGCCAAGGTAGCAGCCAACACCATCAATACAATAAAAATTCAGACAATTATTATAAAAACAACTCTCTCAAGAAGAACATACACAATTTTTAAACACCACACTTTTTACAATTTTCTTGAACTTCCCCAGTGACTCCACAGCTTTTAGTTTGAGGTCTTTTTGCAACTCATTCCAAGACCACGGTGCAATGTATGAGAAAGCCATTTTTCCCACTTCAGTAGAGCGCCGAGGCACATTGTAAAGCAGGTGAGAAGATGAACGAAGCTGGTAAAATCCTGAGCTGACAGTGAGGAGATCACTCAGGTAACCAGGAAGTTTCCTCAGAATTCCTTTGTAAATGAAAACGTACCAATGTTGTTTTCTACGAATTGACAAGGATGAACAACCGACCAAATCATACAAAGTGCAGTAATGAGTGAGAGACTTTGCATTAGTGATAAAACGTAATGCAGCATGATACACAGAGTCCAGCTTGTGTTAGGAGGACGATGGAGCATGCATATATAAAGTATCACCATAATCAATTACAGAAAGAAACGTGGCCTCAACCAGTTTTTTCTTAGCACTGAAAGAGAAGCAGGATTTATTTAGAAAATAAAAACCTAGCTTTTGTTTAAGTTTTGTAGTCAATGTTGTGATATGGATTTTGAAAGTGAGACAATTGTCAATCCATATACCCAGGTATTTGTAAGACCGGACCATTTAAAGGGGCTTGCCCTCTAACGTGAATATGTCTTGAACAATTTTGGAACGGGCTTTTGAAAAAATCATAAATTTTGTTTTTTGAGCATTTAGTGTGAGTTTTAGGCTCAGTAGAGTTGATTCTAAAGAATAGAATGCTGCTTGTCATTTTTGAGTGGCCACCTCAATAGACGGACCTACAGAGTAGACCACAGTGTCGTCTGCATACAGGTGGAATGGTTGAGTAGAAATGATTAAAAGGGACGCAGATTAAATAAAATCCACAGACATATATTAATCAGCTGTTTATACTCATAACTCAGTGAATATGTGTTCTATTGACCAGAAGTAAGCATTTCGTTTACACGACAACCTAACATTCAAAAGGCCAGTGTTATTTTACATTTTTTTTCAATAGCTTTGGCTCCAAAGTCAGAAAAATTAAACACACTTCAAATCTTAACATCCAGCATACAAAACACATTTTATCTTTGCTACAACAGTAACATCTTTCTCATCTTAACTCCTCACACAGTTTTTTGCAAAACCTTACACACAATTAGCCGTCCTTAACTCTTCAGTCACTGCTGTTAAACTATGTTTTTATAACTAACACATTTGCTCCAAAGTGTTATTTTCTTGGTTCAATCACCTGAACAATGAACGCTTTTACCTCGTCGAAGTATTGTATTTTATTTGAGGTCGTCAGTAAACCATTTTCTTGTTTTACATTTTTTAATATTTTGGTTTCACAATCTTAGTTTTTTTCAGTCGTTTTGGCACATTTTTTTGGAAATTGTGATAAATATGGCAAAACCTCTACATATCCAGTCAGATTTGTTACTCGTTTATCTAAGCATTTTGCAATGACAGTATATCTACACTTTTTGTGCAAAACTCCTGACACTTTTGTGAAACACTCACCTCTAAACTGCAGTTTTTGGTTTGAACATGAAACAAAAACAACACGTGAAATAACTTTCACCTTTAACAGTTAAACATCGTTTGGAATTTATTTCAACATAATACCAATTTATGTTGAAGAATTTTTTGGAAAATAAGGAGACTGTGAAACAAAAACATTTTAAAAAAATGTGAAACAAGGAAATTGTTTACTGACAATGTCAAATAAAATACAATACTTTGACAAGCTAAAGGTTGGTTCCTGTCTTACAGTCTTTTTTAATCGCTTTGGCACATTTTTTGGAAATTGTGATAAACATGGCAAAACCTCTACCTATTCAGTCAGATTTATCACTCATTTGTCTAAACATTTTAGAATGACAGCATATCTACACTTTTTGTGCAAAACTCCTGACACCTTTGTGAAAATAACACTGTGGTCAAAATGATAAACACTCATCTCTAAACTGCACATTTTGTGTAAAATATTTCACAGTCATTTAAAAACTACACTTATTTGTTTGAACATGAAACAAAAGCAACACATGGATTAACTTTCACCTTAACCAGCCAAACACTGCTTGGAATTTATTTCAACATGATATAAATTTTTTGGGGTGCACGGTAGCAGAGCGGTTAGAGCTCTGGCTTCCCAATAAGGAAGTCGTGGGTTCGACTCCCGGGTCGGACCATATCAACATATCACGATCTCTGTGGGTGGAGTTTGCATGTTCTCCCCGTGTCACCGTGGGTTTTCTACGGGTACTCCGGTTTCCTCCCACCTCCAAAAACATGCATGTTTAGGTTAATTGGGCATCACTGTAAATTTCCCTTAGTGAATGAATGAGAGAGTGAATGTTTGTCTGTGAATGAGAAAGTGAATTACCCAGCGACAAGTTGGCCACTGTCCAGGGTGTTCCCCGCCTAAGGCCCAAAGTCACTGGGATAGGTTCCAGTCACCCGCGACCCCTAACGGGATTAAGCGGTAGAAAATGAATGAATGAATTTTCAGAATTTTTGGAAATTAAGGAGATTGTGGAACAAAAATATTCAGAATTGTGAAACAAGCACATGATTTACTGACAATGTAAAGTAAATTCTTCGACGAGCTAAAAGTGTGTTCCTGTCTAATCTTGGCCACAGTGAAGTGTCTGACATTGCTAAATCATCTGTCCTGTCTCATGTCCTCTTTCTCCTCACACTTTTGTCTCTGTCTTCATGTCCTCTTCCTCACACTTCTTCTTGTCTGGATTGACGCTCTAAAACAAAAGCAACTCTATTTGTCCTAATGGAGGACAATGCGCCAGATTTATTTGTCAGAAGAGTCACAGCACATGTGTTCATTGTTCAGGTGATTGAACCAAGAAAACATCACTTTGGAGCAAAAGTGTTAGTTATAAATTATAGTTTAACAGCAGTGACTGAAGAGTTAAGGAAGGCTAATTGTGTGTAAGGTTTTGCAAAAAACAGTGTGAGGAGTTAGCAAAAAGAGTGAAGATGAGATGTTCCTGTTGTAGCAAAGATAACATGTGTTTTGCATCCCGGATGTTAAGATTTGAAGTGTGTTAAATTATCTTGACTTTGGAGCCAAAGCTATTGAAAAAAAATTTAATTTCCAAAGTATTCTTCCACATAGATTAATATTATGTTGAAATAAATTCCAAATAGTATTTCACTGTAAAAGGTGAAAGTCAATCCATGTGTTGCTTTTGTTTCATGTTCAAACAAAAAGTGTAGTTTTTACATGACTGTTAAATATTTTGCACAAAATTAAAGTGCAGTTTAGAGGTGAGTGTTTATCATTTTGACCACAAAGGTTTTTACAAAAGTGTCATGAGTTTTGCACAAAAAGTGTAGATATGCTGTCATTCTAAAATGTTTAGACAAATGAGTGACAAATCTGACTAAATATGTCGAGGTTTTGCCATGTTTATGTAACCTGGCTCACGCCAGATGTTGAACTCCTATCTGAGTTCTCACTATATCCATCTGGGACTTCACTCGCTGAAAGCGTTCGAGAAAAGGCGAGGCGTTTAGTGAAATACTTCGAGCTGATTGGGTGTGTGGCCTACCTTACAAGTACAAGTCACACATACGGCTCTTCTTTCAAAAAAAAAAATTACTTCTGCTTAAACCGCATCAAAAGCAGCAGAAACGCGTATCGCCATCTTTGTTTAGCTTGAATGTAGGGTAGGTTAGCAGTGCTAACAGCCGTCTTAACACCTCCGAAACACCGCTGGTTCGGACTCCCAAACCAATCGGGTGGAAGGAGGGCCAGATGGTTTATCTCGTGTTTGTGAATTCACAAATATCGCGAGATAAACCATCTGGCTGGCCAGGTTAATGTTTATGGCAATTTCCAAAAATGTGCAAAAGTGATAAAAAAAAAACAAACTGTAAACAGGTGCAGGGCTGATACAGTGATTATTTAAATTCAGTTTTTGTGTTAATTACAAAGGTTAATGGTCTAGTCACCTGCAAATGCACCTGAATTGAAATTAGGGAAATGTCTTTTGAGATCCTACAGTATGGCAAAGTACAATGTCATCATAACAGTAAAAACGGCCTGTTGCCTTCATCTGGCCTTATGACATCATTGAACTCTAAGGGAACCTATATCTTATGAGTGGTAGAACGTGATTTTGTTGTCCAAACTGTCTCAGGAGTGTTGAGTCTTGAGCTCAACAATGGGGTCTTGCGCCCCAGTTTCTGCCTAAGCAGTACGGAAAGCCTCTGGTCCAATTCCAATCTTTATTTTTTTTTGTTTGTCACAGACCATCTTGAATAAAGAAAAAAAAAACATTTACTTCACAGAAGTCACTGCAATTTTGTGTTGTTCTAGAGTCAAGGCAGTTGAGACACCTCAGTGAGCTGTTGGTCGTTGTTATTGTAAAAGCATGAATGAATGTATAGCAGTGTGTTACTTTTCAAGTATTTAAACATTTGATTGATACATCAATTTAAACTCAAAATTACATTAAATAAATTCAGGTATTTTTTTTGGTATTCTTCACTTTGTGAGGACCAAAAGTTGAATAGACACTAATTTTATGGGGACCTGCCATCCTTCTAAATGGGGACAAAAAGCAGGTTTGCATGATGAAAATCCTTCATTATGAAATCAACAACATGGTTTAAAGGTGGGGTAGCTGATTTTCACACATAATTTAGGTTTTAAATCTGACAACTTCCTCTCATAAATCCTTAGACACATGGTTGATATCGACATATATTCATTTTTGGTTGCAATTATGGCTTTAAACCTCTTCTTACAAACAGCAAAGTGAAAATGGAGTGGGCCACCCAAGCTCAGCCAATCAATTCAGACAATACTCAGTGCTCTCTATTATTTCTCTNTATAACATAACAACACTCTTATAGCAGCGCAAACCCGTCCGCTATTCTCTATCTACAATAAACAAATTCAACGTCATCACACACACTCTGACGCCATTCCTCTCATAAATCCTTAGACACATGGTTGATATCGACATATATTCATTTTTGGTTGCAATTATGGCTTTAAACCTCTTCTTACAAACAGCAAAGTGAAAATGGAGTGGGCCACCCAAGCTCAGCCAATCAATTCAGACAATACTCAGTGCTCTCATTTATTCAAAAAATGCTACATTTACCATGGCAACACGGTGGCGCCCCGGACCGCTTGTCTGTAGAGTTGTTAGCCAATCACGTGCCGTGTCCATTTCTACTTTCTTCGGAAAAACAACCAATAACCGAGTGTTTTCGTCTCAAGTTTGAGTGGCGTACAAGTACGCAAACCCGCCCCTTACGGAATTTTGTCCAATCAGAAGTCAAGATATTTTCCCCGGAGTTCTGCGTGAAGGAAAGGCGGTAGTGTCAACACGTCCCGAGCATCATCGATGCTACAACTTATCTCCGCTATTTTATGGTAAGTGTCAGTTTATAAACATTCTATTCAATAGGTTTTGGTGTAAACTGTTATTTCGGGTGTGTTTTAACGTATAGGACTGGCGGAATTTGGCGCGGTGTTGCAAAGTGTGCTTATATGCGAACCAAGTGAGGAAACGTAGCTTGCTCATTCATTAGCCGTACCGTTTTTACTATCCATTCATTGCCTTTTGATACGCAAAGGACTGGACAGACCTGCCTGTAAATGCAGAAAATCAAACTATAAGGTCTTTGGTGATTTAAAGTTGAATAATATTTGTTGTTGAACTTATTTATCCCGCATTTTTCTTGCAGTTTTGTAGTCCTTGTTGTAAACAGGATTACGTCTTGTCTTTATTATGCAAAAATCAGCGGACTTGTGAGGGTATTCCATTTTGAGATTACCAATAGGCTGTGTTATATTAGTCAAATTCAATTGAATATATATGTAGCTATATAGAGGCAATTTTATCACTGTCTCAGGAAATATTTTGCTGCACACCTTTATTGATGAACTGACTATTCTTGGTTTATTTTAGGAGCCAGATGTATTAATTCACTGTATTTAGATGATGAAAGTAACAAAATGTACATGATACATCTGTAGGATCATGGATGTTTTGAATGTATTTAAATTCATTTTCTGATAAACCACATTTTATGACCATGTTAGAATTGTCAGCCTATTATTTTCTCATTCATCCTATAGGCCAATAACATTTAAAACATTCAAAGTATTATTATTATTATTATTATTATTATTAGTAGTAGTAGTAGTAGTAGTAGTAGTAGTAGTAGTAGTAGTAGTAGTAGTAGTAGTAGTAGTAATTTTGTCATAGCTTGACACATCATCATATTTTACATTAATGCAGGTTGTTCAATGTAATACAAATACGTTACGGCCTTGGCGCAGCGGTTAGCGCGCTGGCCTCATATCAAGAAGGTTCTGGGTTCGACTCCCGGGACGCCCGGGGCCCTTCTATGTGGAGTTTGTATGTTCTCCCTGTGTTTCCTCCGGGTACTCCAGTTTCCTCCTACACCTAAAAACATGTCCATTAATGCCTCCCCCGACCCTTCCCCCAGGGCTCCCCTGCAAATGAGATTCTGAATCTCAGTGGGAGTTCCCTGGATAAATAAAGGTCAATTAAATTAAATTAAAAAGTACTTTTCAGTGGAAAATTCAAAAGTTACTAATTTAAAACTTAAAAAGTTAGCTACCCCAACTTGAAGTTCAAATTGTTAAGATTAGAGTGAGAGTTTGGTTAAGTTTAGGCAAGTAGTCACTAAGGTTAAAGTTTTAGGGTAGGGGCTCACAAAATGAATGTAAGTCAATGTAACGTCTGGGAGAAATATAAAAACACAACAGTAGATGTGCGTCTGTATGTCTGTCATTCAATCTCAAACACATTCAAGAGCTCCTGGGACCTCTGAAAACGAGAAGGATATTATTTACTTAAACCTTGTAGGTCAAGTGACTTGTACTCTTTCATTTCTTTCCCAGGGGCCCATTTAGTTTCACTGCCACCAATTTTGTGATCTGTCTGGAACGGACAGTATGTCTTTATTTTTGTTAGAGGTGCATGACAATTAAGTGGAAGAAGCAAATGTTTTTATTGTATTAATTACTGTCAGAGCAAGTGAGCTGGTTTTGCAGGTTTTGAGTCAGCGCAATCGGCAGTAATTCAGCCTTATAAATATCCCGATATTTCAGTGCCGCTACACAGAGAATTGAAGTGTACCGGTAAGTAACAGCCACAATTATGCCATTTTTGGATTCATTAATTGTGCAAATCAATTAAATTGTTTTCTTGTTTTACAGAGAAGTCATTCTAGATACACTCAAGAAGAAATGGAGAAGTTTGGTGTGTTATCTCTGTTTTTGATTTTGCAGATAAAAGCAGGATGTTGGTCAGGTAAATTTCTATTATTATTATTGTTATTAGGCCCGAGCGCCCCAAGCAGGCGATGGGCCTATTGCTTTCGTAAGTGCCGTGCAGAGCACGGCTGCGAAAGTGCGCACGAAGTGCGCACGAAATCGTGCGCGAAGCGCACGACCCGCCTCAAACACTCACCCAGGCCTTCCCCAACTCATGCACGTCCCGTGCATGTAAATTAGTAGTTGCTAGCTAAACATTATTACCGTAAACGGGCGAAGCCCGTACAAAATCACACGAAGTGTGCACAAAAACGAGTGCTTTACGTGGGAATGACGACCGCTTCGCGGTCGTCATTCCCACGTAAAGCACTCGTTCGCGCTGAGTCGCCCACCTACGCGTTCCCCTACTCATGCACGTTCCGTGCATATAAGTAATGAGTGGAAAAATCGAAACATTATTATCGTATATGGGGCTAGTAAAAAAAAAGTGGGCGGAGCCCACTTCGAAAGTCACTGACGGGCACGAAGTGCCCGTCAGTGACCCAGGACCCTAACCATGACGTTACACGACGCGCGCGCTTTCCGAAAATATATAGTTTATGAAATAAAAATTTTGGGAAACATTGTTCTCGTATCGGAATATTATTCTTATTATTCTTTTTTTTCTCGGGACCAACTCACCTATTTATCACCCACTAAGCACTGACGGAAAAGTCAGAAAATTTGCACACTCCTAAAACTCGCGCTTCTCTAATTTCTGGCAATTTCCGTTTTTCAAAACTCAAAAAAGTGGCGCGTCAGCGCCACCTAGAGTGCGCAAAATGAATTGGGGAATACGAAATGGCCCAAAAAAAATTTGAACGTAGAATCTTGAAATTCGGCACAGAAGTAGATAGTAACGATACAAGAAAAAAAATATATTACGGCAACGCCGTTCCCCCCACCAGATGTCGGCTATATGCGTTCAAATTTTGCTAAGCATGACTCAGCAGTTTTTTTTCACATCACACTTTTATCTTCTCCTCCTCGGGCGTAAGCCCGAGCAACCTCAAAATTGGTGAGTATCGTCTTGAGAAGTGTGCCATCAAAAGTTATCCAATTTACCGGTGTAAGTATTACCGTTTGTTTGCGGCGAAGCCGCAAAAAAACATAAAAAAATTTAGAAAATTCTGAAAAATTGAATTTGCTCCCATTTCCACAAATAAAGTCCGAATTTTATAAAATTCGTATCAGTTGTTAAACTCCTGGCCCTTAACCCACTTGATGAGAAAAAAATAAATTTGGGCGCGTCAGCGCCCCCTACAGACTTAAATACATTTTAACATGGGGCGCACAAAATTTAGTTTGTCGAATTTTTTGAAATTTTGCACAAAATTCTATTTTGGCATTCCGATCAAAAAAGTCAATCAGACCTATGCCCTAATAATTACGGCGAAGCCGTAGTGATGAGAGAAACACTCAATGTTATCTTAATGGGAAAATTGCCAAATCTCTGAAATTAGCAGATTTTTAAAAAGTTATACTTTCACTAACTCCTCCTTGGGCGTAAGCCCGAGCAACCTCAAAATTGGTGACAATCATCTTGAGGAGTGTGGGATCAAAAGTTATCCATATTTTTTTCACAACTCGTATGGTCTCTGTGCGGCGAAGCCGCACATATTGTCCAAGATTTGTGAAATTTGTCAAAAAATTTTAATGGAAATTTAAAATTTAGTTTTTCCAAAACATTTGAAATTTTGCACAAAAATCCTTTGGTGGTATTGCGATCAAAAAAGTCAATGGAACCATATGTCTATCTCCTATGGTGTCGCGACAGCGACACTGTAAATCCTCCATTTTATTTAAATGGCAGTATAAATCTATACAGCCGGAGGCTGCAGTCTCAGGCCTGCAGTCACACGCATCTTTGGTGTTTTTAGTCATATTTTCAGCCTTTTCTCTCCGGCCGTTAGCCCGAATAAGCTGAAATTTGGTGAAGATCCTCGTGAGGAGTTGGTCAACAAAATACAGTAGACCCTGGGCGGCGAAGCCGCACATTTTGTAAAAAAGTAAGACAGTTACAGAAAACAGTAATGCTTAAAGAGAAGAAAAGCATGCGCGAAGCGCCATTCATTTGGCAATAGTTGTAATATAAAGAAGGTAATTGGGGCGCGAAGCGCCCCCCTCTTGCGTTGCGGGGTGGCGGCGGCGTAGCGCGGCCCGCGAGGGCCGTTCAATGCCGCTTGCGGCTTTAATTATTATTATTATTATTATATATATTATTATGATGATGATTTGCATGCTATATATATATATATAAATATATATATATATATTTTTTTTTTCAAATCTTATTTGCAGGTATAATATTTGTTCCAACGACTTCAGCAGCTCCAACGACAACTTCTGCACATATTACTACTACAGAAACTCCCAACACCACTGCAGGGGTTGAGAGGCAGGTGCGCCTGGTAGATGGAATGAACTTTTGCTCTGGACGAGTTGAGATCTTCTACCAGGGGCAGTGGGCACAGTGTGTCATGACATGTGGGACCTGAATGATGCCCAGGTGGTGTGCAGGCAGTTGGGCTGTGGCAGGGCAGTCTCTGCTAGATGTTGTAGTCTTTTTGGAGAGGCCACCGGTCCAATTTGGTTGGATCGTGTGGAATGCACAGGAACTGAGAATAAACTATCACAGTGTAGCCACTGGGGCGTTGGAATTCACAACTGTGGTCACGGGGACGATGCTGGTGTCGTCTGTGAAGGTAACGTTTAAGAAAATGTTTTAATGGGTTTATATTTGACATAAAGGACTTTAGGAATCAAAACAGTGTTCATGAGAAGGATGCTGGTGTTGTTTGCAAAAGTAATGCTGAAAATGTAGAGTTTTAAAATATGGGTTCTTATTTACACAAGGTGAACAGCGTTTTTGATGGGAGTACTGTTTGGTCTATTGCATAAAAGTAAAAAGACAATGTAATATATATTTTTACATATTTACATTCCTGGTTGTCAACAGAGCGGTCGAACAGTTCCAGCACATCGTCACCAGCTCCAACGACAACTTCTACAGCTCCAAGGACAACTTCAGCAGCTCCAACAACAACTTCAACACCTCCAACGACAACTTCTACAGCTCCAACGACAACTTCTGCAGCTCAAACGACAACTTCTGCAGCTCCAACGACAACTTCAACAGCTCCAACAACATCTTCAACAGCTCCAACGACAACTTCTGCACATATTACTACTACAGAAACTCCCAACACCACTGCAGGGGTTGAGGGCAGGTGCGCCTGGTAGATGGAATGAACTTTTGCTCTGGACGAGTTGAGATCTTCTACCAGGGGCAGTGGGGCACAGTGTGTCATGACATGTGGGACCTGAATGATGCCCAGGTGGTGTGCAGGCAGTTGGGCTGTGGCAGGGCAGTCTCTGCTAATGTTGTAGTCTTTTTGGAGAGGCCACCGGTCCAATTTGGTTGGATCGTGTGGAATGCACAGGAACTGAGAATAAACTATCACAGTGTAGCCATTGGGGCGTTGGAATTCACAACTGTGGTCACGGGGACGATGCTGGTGTCGTCTGTGAAGGTAACGTTTAAGAAAATGTTTTAATGGGTTTATATTTGACATAAAGGGACTTTAGGAATCAAAACAGTGTTTATGAGAAGGATGCTGGTGTTGTTTGCAAAAGTAATGCTAAAAATTAGAGTTTTAAAATATGGGTTCTTATTTACACAAGGTGAACAGCGTTTTTGATGGGAGTACTGTTTGGTCTATTGCATAATAGTAAAAAGACAATGTATATTTTTACATATATTTTTCGAACAGTTATTTACAATTCAACTTGCTCCAACAACAACTTCACCTCCAACGACAACTTCTACAGCTCCAACGACAACTTCTGCAGCTCAAACGACAACTTCTGCAGCTCCAACGAACAGCTCCAACAACACAACAGCTCCAACGACAACTTCTGCACATATTACTACTACAGACACTCCCAACACCACTGCAGGGGTTGAGGGCAGGTGCGCCTGGTAGAGGAATGAACTTTTGCTCTGGACGAGTTGAGATCTTCTACCAGGGGCAGTGGGGCACAGTGTGTCATGACATGTGGGACCTGAATGATGCCCAGGTGTGCAGGCAGTTGGGCTGCGGCAGGGCAGTCTCTGCTAATGTTGTAGTCTTTTTGGAGAGGCCACCGGTCCAATTTGGTTGGATCGTGTGGAATGCACAGGAACTGAGAATAAACTATCACAGTGTAGCCATTGGGGCTTTGGAATTCACAACTGTGGTCACGGGGACGATGCTGGTGTCGTCTGTGAAGGTAACGTTTAAGAAAATGTTTTAATGGGTTTATATTTGACATAAAGGGACTTTAGGAATCAAAACTGTGTTTATGAGAAGGATGCTGGTGTTGTTTGCAAAAGTAATGCTAAAAATTAGAGTTTTAAAATATGGGTTCTTATTTACACAAGGTGAACAGCGTTTTTGATGGGAGTACTGTTTGGTCTATTGCATAATAGTAAAAAGACAATGTAATATATATTTTTACATATTTACATTCCTGGTTGTCAACAGAGCGTCGAACAGTTCCAGCACATCGTCACCAGCTCCAAGGACAACTTCAACAGCTCCAACAACAACTTCAACAGCTCCAACGACAACTTCAACAGCTCCAACGACAACTTCTCTCCAACGACAACTTCAACAGCTCCAACGACAACTTCAGCAAAAATCCAAGTCGACCAGTTTTTTTGTGACAAGATAGAATCCAAATTACTCTGAACAGGGCAACTGTATCTGCCTCTGGTCTGGACCCACTGTCTGGTCACCTGGTGGACCGCAACTGCAGCAGCTTCACAGTGCAGAGTACACTGTGCAGTATGAAGTTGAGCCACAGAAGGAGCCTGTGGAAACACCAGGAGGGTAAAGTCTCTTAGCTGTTTACAACTGTAATGTGTGTGCTGAATGTGGTGTAACTAATTTTGATGTTTTTTTTCAGACCAACAGCACGCACGTCATCTACCACTAACAGCTTGTTCCTGTATCGTCCTATTCACTCCTTCCACGTCCCCTGCAAGTCTCCCCTTCTCATGTGAATATCTCTAGATGCGGACGCCACACTAAATGTTGCTCTCATACCCTTACCGTAAGTCAGACTTTTACTGTAAGCTCTCAAAAAATCAAGCCAAACATATATGTATAATTTAATCCAACTTTGTTTTAATGTTTTGCAGACCAAGTGGTGGCATCAGTGGTCAGGTGGAGCTTCAAGAGCAGTAATGTCTCTGTACGAGACTCCAGTTACTCCAGCACTTACCCTCTGGCACTGTGAGTCCTGCCAGTGGGACACCACTGTATGTTGGTGTCTTTGTGGAAAAGAACGACCGAAGTTTTGTGACTGTCCTGGAGAACTGCTATGGAACATACACCTCCAACCCAAATGACCCAAAGAGACATTATCTTATCCAAAACAAGTGTGTTTATAATTTTTTATTAACAGCTTCAACAAAGCCATTGTTAGTTTTACTTTTGTTTCCTTTAAAGTAAAACCATATTAAATGTCACGTGACTTTCTCCTCTAGGTGTCCCACTGACCTGCAGCAGGTGTCAGTGGTTGAGAGCGGGACATCTCTTCGAGCTCGTTTCGCTGCCCTCTTCTTTGTACCTCAGGTCAGTACAGGCCGGTCTACCTCCACTGTCACCTCAGCTGTGCAGCCCCGGCCCCTGTGTCCCAGTAAGGTCTTCACTTCTACATCATCACATCGTCATTGTTAATTACTTACAGTCATCAAGTCTACTGTCTGGGGGGAACTCAATTTATTGAGTGGGAAAACTGCTTTCCTCTTTGATGCTGTGTGATCCAGATATTTCAAAACACAATAACTTATCTTGAGTCACAATTGAGACTTGACAGATGTTGTTGATGTGATGTTACAGCAAAAAAGAAAACGGAATTTCTCTTTACTAATATCCTCAGATATTTATTCATATAAACTTGGTGCAGTATTTATTCTGCTTGTGTTTTTAGTTTAGAACAATGACTTCTTTCCGTTTTGCTAATTAAGCTTATTTAGACTTTGACTTTAAGCAATCTTATTTATTAGTTTATTATACGTTTTGTTTGTTTTTGTTTGTTTGTGTTATGTATTATTTTTCTCCACAGGTTTGTTCAGGCAGGGCACGTCGCTCTGTTTCCGAAGGCAAAGCAATAGAGCCGCTCACCATCGGACCCATCACATGTGAGAAACTTGTCATTCATAACTAATGCGTTCACTTTAAACAATCCAAATAATATTATTATTATTGTTGTTGTTTTTTTTTTCTTTACAGTTGAAACTAAATGAAGGCTCTCTGCAAAGCTGGCTCTCAAGTTACATATTACATGATGTAGAAATGGCTCAGAGCAGCTAAAAAATGAATGAATACATATATTTTACTGATTTATAACTGGGATTGTTTTTCTTTTTGATTTTCTTTTTCTAATATTGATTTAAATCTTGTCTTTGTAATCTTATAAAAGTGCCTATTTAACATGCACAAAGAAAATTGATTACCACTGATTATATGTCCCTGCTTTATAAAAACAATGTATCTGTGACAACTTTAAAAGTGTAAATTCAAAGTGTGAAAACGGGTAAGCATGGAATGTAACTTTTAAATAAAATATAGTGAACTAAGTGTAATTCCAGAAGTGTGAAAGTTACAGGCTGTTTTTTTTTAGAAACTATAGACGAATAAAAAGTATTGAAGTTTCTTTTTTTTACATTATTATTAATAGTAAAAAAAGAAGGAAGTCAAAAAACTCTTTAGTAGTTACAGATGTGAAAAGTAATTTAACTAAGAAGATTAAAAAGAGATTTGGAGGCTTTTTGGAACAGGTGAGCTTTAAGGAATGTGAGTGTACATCGGGATGTTTTAGTTTTAGTTTTGTGTTGGTCCTGGTGAGTGGGAATGCACTCGACAAAAGGCACTTAAGTGGAAATCTCTGAAACAAGAGAGGATGATAGACTTCTCATTGTACTACAGATTAATGTTTGATTAATGAACCATAAAACAGTTATTGCAGTTACCAAGGCCAGAGATAAAAAGATGTGGGTCAGATCTCAACAATTTTGAGCAGGATCTGAATCCCAAGTTTCATCTCCTTTGTAATGTCTTGCTTGTTTTGTGTTCTTCCGTCTATCATTCTGATACTAAATGCACATGCATCTACTGTATACATCTATCAGTATGCACATGCAGTATTAATCATTTACTGCACAACACTGTCTGTTATCAGTTTATATGGCAAAATTGCTCCATAGTTTCCGCTCATATGACATCATGACATTCTCAAGGCCAATGACTATGAATACACATAGAGGGCATCCAAATGAATATTGTTTAAATGTTGTAATACAAAACGTTTATGGGTCTAACCAGCAACAAAAAATACCAGATGTTACTGATATGAAACATTTTCTTGTCTATCATCTGGCGAATGGTTTATATACTGTATATAGCGCATTTACACAGACAGATGTCTTCCAACGTGCTTCACACAGCAACCCCCACTCCCCACTCAGTGATAGTAAGCAGCTCTGGAGCAGCTCAGCAAAAGCGATTCGCCCATAAACCTGGCGCCTCAACCTCTGACCACCGCCAAGTGTTCCCACACCTGAATGGTATTACTTAAATAAAAAAAAAAAACTAAACGTATCGCCTCGAACCAAGTAAAACCATTGCCTTTGTTAGCAATCTCTTCATACAAATCAAAAATACCTGGAAAGCACACGTTAGGGCCTTAGTTTTAGCTAACGTCATTTTACACTTTACAAACCCATCAGACACCCTGTATCTACAATGTAGACACAACTTATTTCAGGAAACAGCTTTCTCAATACTACACTTGAACTTGGAGAAAACAAAAGACCAGTACTTACACTGTTGTAAAGAAGAAAGATTTTGCAGAGCAATAAGACTAGTCAACCATTTACTTCCATCCTCAGCAATAAAACTGGGTTTGTAAAAGTGAAAATGTAGTGCTTTTATTTTATAGTTTTACTGGAAAGTTTCGCAATAAACACTGATAAACTGGTGTGGAAATATGAACGTCATTGTCTTCCATTATCATATTTTAGGACTGTATTTTGCCCTTGATCTTAGAAGTAGAGCAACAGAACTGCATAAAATGGTTTTATTAATATCATGATAAATAATGAAGTGTCCCATTTATAAGCAATAAATAGCTTCAGAGGCGTCCCTTTTGCAAAATGTATTATTATGATATGATGATGATGATGATGATTATTATTATTATTATTAATAATGTATTATTGTATGTATGTATGTATGCATGTATGCATGTATGCATGCATGTATTTATTTATTTTGTAATAAACTGATTAATTGACCTTTATTTAACCGGGAAAGTCACACTGAAATTTAGAATCTCTTTTGCAAAGGAGTCCTGGGGAAGGAGAGATTGATTGATTGATTGATTGATTGACTGATTGATTAATTGATTGATTGAACAAACCCTCTGGTCTGACACGCAGTGACCCAAAAACACAGAATTAACCAGGGCCCATGCACCCTCTGCCCTGGTTTTATCTGACAAGCTTCTGCTCTGCACTGTGACACACGCTGCACAGTTTGTTTTTGTTTATGTATGTATGTATGTATGTATTTATTTATTTGGATTGTCTTTATTATGTATAGCACATGGAGATACAGTATGTTCCGAAGGACTTAATAAATAACAAGTGAGAAGAGAGACAGTGACAGTGACTGGCTGAGCAGATACAACTGTAACGTGCAGTCTTTTAAAACTTTTTCATGGCCAGTTAGGGGCAATATATGTGATTTCATATGTTTTCTGAAAGATCAATATGAATTACTTTATCTAAAAAGGAAAGTTTCATTGATATTCAGTAGATGGATTGTTGACAAAAGGTTATTGGAGAATTTTCAAAGAGGCCCTTTATACTCAGTGGGACATTCTTGATTTAGGTTGTTTTATTTTGTAATTATTAACTTTAGTCCCATCAGATTTACCACTCCTGCGATGCTTTTGTGTTTTCCGAGCAGTTGGCTCAGATAACAGCCTTATAAATACACACAACTTTCACTGGCCTGAACAGACAATTGAAGAGACTGAGTGTACATAACACAACGTTTGTGCTACTTGTGTATTTACTTGTGCAGCTTATTTCAGTTTCTTCTTGTTTTGCAGGAAAGAAACTCCAAAAGAAATGGGGACATTGTTGTCTGTGTTATTAATTTTGCAAACAAGTGCAGGATTTGCTTCAGGTAAATATCTCTGTTACATCTATGAAAAATTGCCTTTCATTACAAATTTCACAGCAGAGAAAGAGAGAAAGAAAAGAAAGAAAAAGATAGGTAGTATGTTTTTTATCATATGAAACAAAAACTACTCATTAACATTCTGGCATCCCTTCGAAGGGATGTCCGGTTTTCTTCTATTTTGTTCAGTATCTGAAAAAAGCATACTAAGCACCTGGAAAGGTTAAATATAAAAATACCATTGTATCCCTTTTATTTACAGCGGCATGAAAAAGTATGTGAACCTTTTGAAATTTCTCACATTTCTGCTTAAAATCACCATCAAATGTGATCGGATCTTTGTCAAAATCACACCAATGAACAGGGCCGTACACAGGATTCTTAACATACCGAGGTCCAAAATGCTTTCACAAGGGGGTCCTCCCCCTGAAAATTTTGAAGCAAAATCGTGCATTCTAGGGCAAATTTTAATGAATTTCAGCAGCTATTTTCAGCAGTTTCATAGCTGTTTTTTTTTTTTTTTTTTAATTTAAGAAAAACTTGACCCAAATTATGATTGGTTCTCTATTATTTAGGCAAACTAATACACTTTTAATATTGTTAACCTTAAAAGAGACCTGGATTTGTAAAACATGTTATAGCAGTGTCCTCTTGTCATTAGTTTACCTAAACTTGTAACTGGATTGTTTCCTCCATGTTTGAGTAATGTTGTATTGTCCTGCAGCTGATTCTCCAGTGCTCAGAAAATCCCTGTCTTCACCTACCACCCAAGAATTTGTTTGCATTTACTTGCAACTATTCAAAAATTAGGATTCAAAGAAAAACATTCAGAATTGTCATGTAGCCACTCTTCAACAACAAATCATTGTAATTTTTTAAATCTGGGGCTTATTAAAGTTAAATTTTACAATGAGGAGGCAGGGCTTATCAGTTCTGCAGTTTTTTACAGGAAGTCATCTACCTGTTTCTATTTCTAAGCCATTTAAGATCATTTTTGTGTTTTGCAATGAATAAAATGTGAATAATAGAGCTAGCTATGCCATAGTTTCTTCCTAAATATAGAGCAAAATCACAATAGGGCTCCTTTATTTTTATCATGAAACAGATCAAAAGCAATTTCAATGCAATGCATTGCTTTTGTCAAATTTGTAGAACATATTACAAAGCCTAAACAAATAAAGAAAAAAAAAGGCCTATATTGAGCATAATGTCTGTCTCCTCACTTGAACCCGGACCTGTAGTTTGAGAATCTTGGTTATAAATCAACTCTCCGATGCCCTTTAAATCACTATTTGTTGCATTGTAATGACAAAAAGTTGATGACTCATCAATATGATATGATTCATAGACCTGAAGTTACATTATTAACTCATACAAGCAGCAGCGTAAATGCATTTTGCTTTAATCTGGAGTAGCCTATTTTAGAACACCAAAAGTCATATTTTACAAATGTATGTGTTATTTTGTCCCACAGTATAATTGTTTTTTTTTTTTTTTTTTCTTGTCAGTGTTACTCAGTGGGGCCCCAGCCCTCTGTGCCCTGCACTCTGCAATCGCTCTTTCCTGTGCTCCGCCCCTGCTCTCTCTCTTTCTCTGTCTCTCCAGTGTGCTCGAAACACAGAAACCTGACGTGTTGCGTCCTCACACTTATGGACAGAAATACTCAAACTTTTGTCGGAACAAATAACTCCATTTTTGTGCTTTTAAAATGGACATAAACCAAGCTCAAACTTTGGAGAAATGCGCCGTACTTTGCCGCGTAACTTCGCCGCGGTTACGTGATTAAATCTACACTCGTATTACTTCATCTTCTGTTTATGCTCATAACTCTGCGAATATTTGTCCTATTGACGGGAAATAAAACTGACTAACAGTTCATGAGATGTAGAACATGGTTGTGCGTCCTAAAAGGTTCCCAGAGTCTTTGATTTCCCGCTGATTTGATCCATGTCCAGTCTGTCAGCGGCTGGGGCTGGGGCTCTTCTCATTAAGTTAAGGGTTAAGGTACACTTTATTGTCCCCGTAGGGAAATTTGTCCTCTGCATTTGACCATCATCACCGTGCGCCCTTTGCATGTGCCTTCACCCTTTTGTCCCGCATCTGTAGAGGGCCTTGCATTCTGAACGCAGATAGTTTTTCTAGTTTATGCCAGTCAGCATGCCTGTTTGCTTCACCTTCTGGTTTGTGCTGTACATAAACCCTGTTTAACTAATCCTAACTAAATTGAAACAAATCAAGCACCTAAGATTCAGAGACATACAAAAAAGCAGGAGTAATGTAAAGGTCCGTTGACTTTTTGTGCATTGAGGTTTGCAGAGCTTTTCAACAAAATCATGAAATACATAAAAAAACAATATTTAATAATAATTGTGAAAAAAAAAAATTTGCTTCATACAACACTGAACACAAGTATAAACACTCTCAGTACATTCAGCACTGACAGTTTTTCTGAAATGCACTGGAGACAATAGGATTTTTGACTGACAGCACCAGAGACATGCGAACAAGATAAAACGTGCACATTTCAACCTGTTTATGTGTGCCAAATGTTTGTGAGAGATTGGAACCAGCTAAGTTACTAAAGCATGAAAAAATGCCTTTTTTATGGTTTAGAAATGATAGCAGCATTAAAAAAAAAAAAAAAGTTTCTAGCATTCTATAGCTTTTGACATGATTATTAAAAGTAGAACATTCACACATACTGTTAGATAGAAGCAAGACCATCCTAAAATCATTCAGGAAAGGTCAAGTGTCCTTTTGTTTCATTAAGAAGGGTGTCTCTCAAGTCAGACTTTTCATCTTCATCTCCTTCTTCATACAGCAAAGCACTAAAGAAACCCGGAAAATTGAATTACAATAAATGTCAAACATACTGTATGTAGACCCAATGGGAACGAATGCACAATAAAGATAAAACACAGAGGTTCACCAAAAATGTGATAACATAGATTTGAGTTTTTTATTATTTGTTTTTTATAGTAGCTTCATTATAACCCTTATTTGGGTATTTTACCCAAAAGCATAATAATGCTGATTTGCTGAGACATTTATATGTCAATATTATGCACTTTTCCTGATTTTAGTGAGAAATGCTAATGGTAACTTGTGTTGTGTGAGAGGTGTTTCAAACAGCGCATGAGTGTATGTACAGTATTCTTATCTTTGTTGTAAATGTTCTCTGTGCAGGGACAACAGACAGAAATGAGCACCTATTCTATAATCTGGCAAATTCACACTGTCCAGATGTTCATTAAGATTTGCAAAGCATAAATAAAAAATAAATGAATAAATAATGGAGTGTAAGTAATGTCTGGAGAAATATGCAAGAAAGTCATTAAACTAGGTAAATGAATATCCATTTAGAATTTTGAAGACTTAAATCATCTGAAAAAACAAATGGAAACTGTTTCTGAACCATTTGGAGCAAAAACAATAGGCCAGACTCTTTGTGAAGTTGAAGATTTGTAGTTTTACCCTTTGAGGTCTGAATGACTCTAGTTTTAAGTGAGAAGAAGCTCTGCACAAAAGAACATCAGGTTTTAAAGGCTGCCTAAAATTTCTTTGGGAACAGTACAGCTGGTGTCACTTCCTGGGCCAAAATGACAGTAGAATGAGTATATATGAGTTCAGATTATTCCTATTTAAAAACTAAAACTATTTTCAATAATAATAAAAAAATATACAAAATATACATAAAAATTATATTTATTTATTTAAAATAACCTTTAAGGTTTTAGTAAAAAACCTTGCTGCTTAGGGTCTACAGATGTAAATTAGCATTTTTGCTATAACCTGGCATATTTACACTGTAACTGTTACAGATGTTCATTAATATGCACTGTCCCTATCAAATAAATAATAAATAAAACTGCATTCTACGACATAATCTGACAGTTAAACAATTTACTCCTCCTGTTTTGCTTAAGCTGGCTTTTGTAAAAAAAAACTAGATTAATGCAGCTTCCAAATGGCCTGTGCAGTTATATCCCACTCTTTCCTATCAGCTTAAGTTGGTTACTATTGCATTTCTCAACGAAACAAAAAAGTGTAGTGGATATTGCACTCTGCTACATGATCATGTGAATACGGCTTCTTTTCCATCAAAGCAGTTTCTTCTGAATCATCAGTGAAATAACAGGGGATGTAAATATGTTTTAGCAACTCCTCTGAAGGTATTATTGTTTTTACAAAATGAAAGTAGAATCTTTTGCTATTTATTGTTCCCTTTTAATTGGAGCTTCATCAAACTTGCCTGAGTTGAAAAGTGGATAAAATAATGGGTATTTCAACTGCTCTCTTGTTTAAGTTATTTTTAAGTTAATGTTTAATTTTAAGGTGACAGATAAGTTGCTACACCATGTTGTAATTCCATGTCTGATGATTTAGGCATCCATCAATTGTTTGTTATTTGAAATGCCTAAAACCAGAAATACAAGCTGCAATATATTTCCTTTGGCTGTTTGCCACAATCATTTAACAATCACTAAACTGAGCTGTGCACGCAACAATGGAGAGTGAATTAAACACAAACAAGTTTCAAGCTGCTTTTCACCAAACACTTAGAATAATATTACATCATTTTGAAATTACAAATGTGTGTATGAATGATTATATAGCCTATTTGTTTAAAAGAACAAAAATAAGTTAACTCATTTTTAAAACTCTTGAGTAACCTTTATTTTAATTACAACTTTAGAAAAAAAGTGTAATAAAATAAAGAGATTGAGGTTGTTTTTTGTTTTGTTTTTTTAAAGAAAATTACAAAAGGGAAATGAACCAACCTTTATATGCTAATGCTGCAGAAATGTTTTAAACAAGACAGGAAGATTTTGAGTTAAAAAGTGCAGATGATCTCAGATCTATATGGCAGCACAAAAAAACATCTCTGTATTACAGACGTCAAACACAATATAAATGAGATCATTTGTGCATAGATAAATGTAATTTCTTCCTCGTTTAGTAGTTCTGAAATTACTGCATCTTAAAGAACCACATTTCTAAACAAATACAATTATAGATTTTGATGCAAGCACAGTGATTAAAAATAAAACACATTGTTTTACAATCAAGAGCTTTCCCAACCCATTCAGGAAAGAAGAATGTTTTTATTTTATTATTGATACATTTTGTGCATTGCAGTTCGCAAAGCTTTTCAACATTTTATTATAAACCAAATTGGTTTGCTTCTGAGAGAACACTGAAAATCAAAATGAACAAAATGAAATGTACAGTACATTCGGTCCTGCTAAAGCCTCTGATACGCCCTAGACTAATGGCTCAAGCAACACCCGAAAAAGATAAACTGTGCACATACCAAAACGTTTCTTAAAGTACTAGCCTTGTGTCCAATTGTTTTTAGAGCTTGGAACAAGTTACTTACTCCAAAGTAAATAAATACTTGCCCTTTTTGCAATTTGGAAATTACCACAGCCTTAAGAACTCAATAGCAATTGTATTTAAAAAAAAAAAAGTTACATAATCTGGCTTCTGACGTGATTATTAAAAGTAAAACACATTGTTAGATAGAAACACGATCATCAAAATCATTCAGGGAAGCTCAAGTGTTGTTCTGTTGAGCAACACTTGTCTTCATCATCTTCATCGTCATCTTTGTCTTCTTCCTAATAGAGCAATGCATTATTTAAACAAGGACAATTGAAATATGAGAAAACTCAACATATAAAAATGGAAAAACCTCCACAGTGCATATTAAGCAGAATTTGCTTAATATGTGATAACAAAGATTTTAGTCATTTTCTATGTTGGACTTATTAGTAATTCTTATACATTGGGGTGTTTAAAAGTTTTACCAAGATATTTATTCATCTGTGTACTTTCCTGATTTTAATGAAAAATTGTAAAGGTAACGCAGAACCCTTGTGTCAGGTTGGTTTTAGTTTTGCAGAGAAGTCGTCTCTTCTGTTCTCTTATTTTCATTTAGATTTTACACCTTAGTATGGCAACATTACCCAGACATTACCTTAAAGTTGGGGTAGGTTTTTTAGTGATAAGTTAGTAACTTTTGTGTTTGCCACTAAAAAACTATATGATAAATGCAAAACACAATACAAAAAGATCGCGGGTTCGATTCCCGCACGGGCCAGGCCTTTCTGTGTGGAGTTTGCATGTTTCTCCCCGTGTCTGGGTGGGTTTCCTCCGGGCACTCCGGGTTTCCCCCACCAAATTCCTTACCTTACCTTACAAAACTGAAACCACAGTGCACTGTATCGAATAATAAAGATTTTAGCTTTCATCAGGAGTCGAATGCAGCTCTCCGGTTTCATTTTGCTGTTTGTAAAAAGTGTTTTTAGACTATAATTACAACCAAAACTGAATACATGTCGATATTAATGTGTCGGTTTTATAGGCATTTGTATATAGTGTACCTTATTTATTTTTGTAACTGTAACTCCGTACTTGTGAGCTTCTTAAATATGTTAGAAGAAGTAGTTTATGTGTGATTTTGACCTATGATTGCACGTCTTGAACATTGTAGACAGAAGGGCTAAAGTCTGAAACTATTGTCAAGACAATTATGTTGTATGTGGTTTCTAACAGTATTAAGTATTTTTATTATTTTATTTACCTTTATTTAACCAGGAAGTCCCATTGAGATTCAGAATCTCTTTTACAAGGGAGACCTGGCCAAGGTAGCAGCCAACACCATCAATACAATAAAAATTCAGACAATTATTATAAAAACAACTCTCTCAAGAAGAACATACACAATTTTAAACACCACACTTTTTACAATTTTCTTGAACTTCCCCAGTGACTCCACAGCTTTTAGTTTGAGGTCTTTTTGCAACTCATTCCAAGACCACGGTGCAATGTATGAGAAAGCCATTTTTCCCACTTCAGTAGAGCGCCGAGGCACATTGTAAAGCAGGTGAGAAGATGAACGAAGCTGGTAAAATCCTGAGCTGACAGTGAGGAGATCACTCAGGTAACCAGGAAGTTTCCTCAGAATTCCTTTGTAAATGAAAACGTACCAATGTTGTTTTCTACGAATTGACAAGGATGAACAACCGACCAAATCATACAAAGTGCAGTAATGAGTGAGAGACTTTGCATTAGTGATAAAACGTAATGCAGCATGATACACAGAGTCCAGCTTGTGTTAGGAGGACGATGGAGCATGCATATATAAAGTATCACCATAATCAATTACAGAAAGAAACGTGGCCTCAACCAGTTTTTTCTTAGCACTGAAAGAGAAGCAGGATTTATTTAGAAAATAAAAACCTAGCTTTTGTTTAAGTTTTGTAGTCAATGTTGTGATATGGATTTTGAAAGTGAGACAATTGTCAATCCATATACCCAGGTATTTGTAAGACCGGACCATTTAAAGGGGCTTGCCCTCTAACGTGAATATGTCTTGAACAATTTTGGAACGGGCTTTTGAAAAAATCATAAATTTTGTTTTTTGAGCATTTAGTGTGAGTTTTAGGCTCAGTAGAGTTGATTCTAAAGAATAGAATGCTGCTTGTCATTTTTGAGTGGCCACCTCAATAGACGGACCTACAGAGTAGACCACAGTGTCGTCTGCATACAGGTGGAATGGTTGAGTAGAAATGATTAAAAGGGACGCAGATTAAATAAAATCCACAGACATATAATAATCAGCTGTTTATACTCATAACTCAGTGAATATGTGTTCTATTGACCAGAAGTAAAGCATTTCGTTTACACGACAACCTAACATTCAAAAGGCCAGTGTTATTTTACATTTTTTTTCAATAGCTTTGGCTCCAAAGTCAGAAAAATTAAACACACTTCAAATCTTAACATCCAGCATACAAAACACATTTTATCTTTGCTACAACAGTAACATCTTTCTCATCTTAACTCCTCACACAGTTTTTTGCAAAACCTTACACACAATTAGCCGTCCTTAACTCTTCAGTCACTGCTGTTAAACTATGTTTTTATAACTAACACATTTGCTCCAAAGTGTTATTTTCTTGGTTCAATCACCTGAACAATGAACGCTTTTACCTCGTCGAAGTATTGTATTTTATTTGAGGTCGTCAGTAAACCATTTTCTTGTTTTACATTTTTTAATATTTTGGTTTCACAATCTTAGTTTTTTTCAGTCGTTTTGGCACATTTTTTTGGAAATTGTGATAAATATGGCAAAACCTCTACATATCCAGTCAGATTTGTTACTCGTTTATCTAAGCATTTTGCAATGACAGTATATCTACACTTTTTGTGCAAAACTCCTGACACTTTTGTGAAACACTCACCTCTAAACTGCAGTTTTTGGTTTGAACATGAAACAAAAACAACACGTGAAATAACTTTCACCTTTAACAGTTAAACATCGTTTGGAATTTATTTCAACATAATACCAATTTATGTTGAAGAATTTTTTGGAAAATAAGGAGACTGTGAAACAAAAACATTTTAAAAAAATGTGAAACAAGGAAATTGTTTACTGACAATGTCAAATAAAATACAATACTTTGACAAGCTAAAGGTTGGTTCCTGTCTTACAGTCTTTTTTAATCGCTTTGGCACATTTTTTGGAAATTGTGATAAACATGGCAAAACCTCTACCTATTCAGTCAGATTTATCACTCATTTGTCTAAACATTTTAGAATGACAGCATATCTACACTTTTTGTGCAAAACTCCTGACACCTTTGTGAAAATAACACTGTGGTCAAAATGATCAACACTCATCTCTAAACTTTTGTGTAAAATATTTCACAGTCATTTAAAAACTACACTTATTTGTTTGAACATGA
Organism: Mugilogobius chulae; assembly: GCA_038363315.1. Taxonomy (NCBI): domain Eukaryota; kingdom Metazoa; phylum Chordata; class Actinopteri; order Gobiiformes; family Gobiidae; genus Mugilogobius; species Mugilogobius chulae. The sequence continues at coordinate 90,687 of JBBPFD010000160.1, forward strand.
AACAAAAGCAACACATGGATTAACTTTCACCTTAACCAGCCAAACACTGCTTGGAATTTATTTCAACATGATATAAATTTTTTGGGGTGCACGGTAGCAGAGCGGTTAGAGCTCTGGCTTCCCAATAAGGAAGTCGTGGGTTCGACTCCCGGGTCGGACCATATCAACATATCACGATCTCTGTGGGTGGAGTTTGCATGTTCTCCCCGTGTCACCGTGGGTTTTCTACGGGTACTCCGGTTTCCTCCCACCTCCAAAAACATGCATGTTTAGGTTAATTGGGCATCACTGTAAATTTCCCTTAGTGAATGAATGAGAGAGTGAATGTTTGTCTGTGAATGAGAAAGTGAATTACCCAGCGACAAGTTGGCCACTGTCCAGGGTGTTCCCCGCCTAAGGCCCAAAGTCACTGGGATAGGTTCCAGTCACCCGCGACCCCTAACGGGATTAAGCGGTAGAAAATGAATGAATGAATTTTCAGAATTTTTGGAAATTAAGGAGATTGTGGAACAAAAATATTCAGAATTGTGAAACAAGCACATGATTTACTGACAATGTAAAGTAAATTCTTCGACGAGCTAAAAGTGTGTTCCTGTCTAATCTTGGCCACAGTGAAGTGTCTGACATTGCTAAATCATCTGTCCTGTCTCATGTCCTCTTTCTCCTCACACTTTTGTCTCTGTCTTCATGTCCTCTTCCTCACACTTCTTCTTGTCTGGATTGACGCTCTAAAACAAAAGCAACTCTATTTGTCCTAATGGAGTTGTGTTCATGGGCCAGATTTATTTGTCAGAAGAGTCACAGCACATGTGTTCATTGTTCAGGTGATTGAACCAAGAAAACATCACTTTGGAGCAAAAGTGTTAGTTATAAAAACATAGTTTAACAGCAGTGACCGAAGAGTTAAGGAAGGCTAATTGTGTGTAAGGTTTTGCAAAAAACAGTGTGAGGAGTTAGCAAAAAGAGTGAAGATGAGATGTTACTGTTGTAGCAAAGATAACATGTGTTTTGCATCCCGGATGTTAAGATTTGAAGTGTGTTAAATTATCTTGACTTTGGAGCCAAAGCTATTGAAAAAAAATTTAATTTCCAAAGTATTCTTCCACATAGATTAATATTATGTTGAAATAAATTCCAAATAGTATTTCACTGTAAAAGGTGAAAGTCAATCCATGTGTTGCTTTTGTTTCATGTTCAAACAAAAAGTGTAGTTTTTACATGACTGTTAAATATTTTGCACAAAATTAAAGTGCAGTTTAGAGGTGAGTGTTTATCATTTTGACCACAAAGGTTTTTACAAAAGTGTCATGAGTTTTGCACAAAAAGTGTAGATATGCTGTCATTCTAAAATGTTTAGACAAATGAGTGACAAATCTGACTAAATATGTCGAGGTTTTGCCATGTTTATGTAACCTGGCTCACGCCAGATGTTGAACTCCTATCTGAGTTCTCACTATATCCATCTGGGACTTCACTCGCTGAAAGCGTTCGAGAAAAGGCGGGCGTTTAGTGAAATACTTCGAGCTGATTGGGTGTGTGGCCTACCTTACAAGTACAAGTCACACATACGGCTCTTCTTTCAAAAAAAAAAATTACTTCTGCTTAAACCGCATCAAAAGCAGCAGAAACGCGTATCGCCATCTTTGCTTAGCTTGAATGTAGGGTAGGGTTAGCAGTGCTAACAGCCGTCTTAACACCTCCGAAACACCGCTGGTTCGGACTCCCAAACCAATCGGGTGGAAGGAGGGCCAGATGGTTTATCTCGTGTTTGTGAATTCACAAATATCGCGAGATAAACCATCTGGCTGGCCAGGTTAATGTTTATGGCAATTTCCAAAAAATGTGCAAAAGTGATAAAAAAAACCAAACAAACTGTAAACAGGTGCAGGGCTGATACAGTGATTATTTAAATTCAGTTTTTGTGTTAATTACAAAGGTTAATGGGTCTAGTCACCTGCAAAATGCACCTGAATTGAAATTAGGGAAATGTCTTTTGAGATCCTACAGTATGGCAAAGTACAATGTCATCATAACAGTAAAAACGGCCTGTTGCCCTTCATCTGGCCTTATGACATCATTGAACTCTAAGGGAACCTATATCTTATGAGTGGTAGAACGTGATTTTGTTGTCCAAACTGTCTCAGGAGTGTTGAGTCTTGAGCTCAACAATGGGGTCTTGCGCCCCAGTTTCTGCCTAAGCAGTACGGAAAGCCTCTGGTCCAATTCCAATCTTTATTTTTTTTTGTTTGTCACAGACCATCTTGAATAAAGAAAAAAAAAAACATTTACTTCACAGAAGTCACTGCAATTTTGTGTTGTTCTAGAGTCAAGGCAGTTGAGACACCTCAGTGAGCTGTTGGTCGTTGTTATTGTAAAAGCATGAATGAATGTATAGCAGTGTGTTACTTTTCAAGTATTTAAACATTTGATTGATACATCAATTTAAACTCAAAATTACATTAAATAAATTCAGGTATTTTTTTTGGTATTCTTCACTTTGTGAGGACCAAAAGTTGAATAGACACTAATTTTATGGGGACCTGCCATCCTTCTAAATGGGGACAAAAAGCAGGTTTGCATGATGAAAATCCTTCATTATGAAATCAACAACATGGTTTAAAGGTGGGGTAGCTGATTTTCACACATAATTTAGGTTTTAAATCTGACAACTTCCTCTCATAAATCCTTAGACACATGGTTGATATCGACATATATTCATTTTTGGTTGCAATTATGGCTTTAAACCTCTTCTTACAAACAGCAAAGTGAAAATGGAGTGGGCCACCCAAGCTCAGCCAATCAATTCAGACAATACTCAGTGCTCTCATTTATTCAGAAAAATGCTACATTTACCATGGCAACACGGTGGCGCCCCGGACCGCTTGTCTGTAGAGTTGTTAGCCAATCACGTGCCGTGTCCATTTCTACTTTCTTCGGAAAAACAACCAATAACCGAGTGTTTTCGTCTCAAGTTTGAGTGGCGTACAAGTACGCAAACCCGCCCCTTACGGAATTTTGTCCAATCAGAAGTCAAGATATTTTCCCCGGAGTTCTGCGTGAAGGAAAGGCGGTAGTGTCAACACGTCCCGAGCATCATCGATGCTACAACTTATCTCCGCTATTTTATGGTAAGTGTCAGTTTATAAACATTCTATTCAATAGGTTTTGGTGTAAACTGTTATTTCGGGTGTGTTTTAACGTATAGGACTGGCGGAATTTGGCGCGGTGTTGCAAAGTGTGCTTATATGCGAACCAAGTGAGGAAACGTAGCTTGCTCATTCATTAGCCGTACCGTTTTTACTATCCATTCATTGCCTTTTGATACGCAAAGGACTGGACAGACCTGCCTGTAAATGCAGAAAATCAAACTATAAGGTCTTTGGTGATTTAAAGTTGAATAATATTTGTTGTTGAACTTATTTATCCCGCATTTTTCTTGCAGTTTTGTAGTCCTTGTTGTAAACAGGATTACGTCTTGTCTTTATTATGCAAAAATCAGCGGACTTGTGAGGGTATTCCATTTTGAGATTACCAATAGGCTGTGTTATATTAGTCAAATTCAATTGAATATATATGTAGCTATATAGAGGCAATTTTATCACTGTCTCAGGAAATATTTTGCTGCACACCTTTATTGATGAACTGACTATTCTTGGTTTATTTTAGGAGCCAGATGTATTAATTCACTGTATTTAGATGATGAAAGTAACAAAATGTACATGATACATCTGTAGGATCATGGATGTTTTGAATGTATTTAAATTCATTTTCTGATAAACCACATTTTATGACCATGTTAGAATTGTCAGCCTATTATTTTCTCATTCATCCTATAGGCCAATAACATTTAAAACATTCAAAGTATTATTATTATTATTATTATTATTATTAGTAGTAGTAGTAGTAGTAGTAGTAGTAGTAGTAGTAGTAGTAGTAGTAGTAGTAGTAGTAGTAATTTTGTCATAGCTTGACACATCATCATATTTTACATTAATGCAGGTTGTTCAATGTAATACAAATACGTTACGGCCTTGGCGCAGCGGTTAGCGCGCTGGCCTCATATCAAGAAGGTTCTGGGTTCGACTCCCGGGACGCCCGGGGCCCTTCTATGTGGAGTTTGTATGTTCTCCCTGTGTTTCCTCCGGGTACTCCAGTTTCCTCCTACACCTAAAAACATGTCCATTAATGCCTCCCCCGACCCTTCCCCCAGGGCTCCCCTGCAAATGAGATTCTGAATCTCAGTGGGAGTTCCCTGGATAAATAAAGGTCAATTAAATTAAATTAAAAAGTACTTTTCAGTGGAAAATTCAAAAGTTACTAATTTAAAACTTAAAAAGTTAGCTACCCCAACTTGAAGTTCAAATTGTTAAGATTAGAGTGAGAGTTTGGTTAAGTTTAGGCAAGTAGTCACTAAGGTTAAAGTTTTAGGGTAGGGGCTCACAAAATGAATGTAAGTCAATGTAACGTCTGGGAGAAATATAAAAACACAACAGTAGATGTGCGTCTGTATGTCTGTCATTCAATCTCAAACACATTCAAGAGCTCCTGGGACCTCTGAAAACGAGAAGGATATTATTTACTTAAACCTTGTAGGTCAAGTGACTTGTACTCTTTCATTTCTTTCCCAGGGGCCCATTTAGTTTCACTGCCACCAATTTTGTGATCTGTCTGGAACGGACAGTATGTCTTTATTTTTGTTAGAGGTGCATGACAATTAAGTGGAAGAAGCAAATGTTTTTATTGTATTAATTACTGTCAGAGCAAGTGAGCTGGTTTTGCAGGTTTTGAGTCAGCGCAATCGGCAGTAATTCAGCCTTATAAATATCCCGATATTTCAGTGCCGCTACACAGAGAATTGAAGTGTACCGGTAAGTAACAGCCACAATTATGCCATTTTTGGATTCATTAATTGTGCAAATCAATTAAATTGTTTTCTTGTTTTACAGAGAAGTCATTCTAGATACACTCAAGAAGAAATGGAGAAGTTTGGTGTGTTATCTCTGTTTTTGATTTTGCAGATAAAAGCAGGATGTTGGTCAGGTAAATTTCTATTATTATTATTGTTATTAGGCCCGAGCGCCCCAAGCAGGCGATGGGCCTATTGCTTTCGTAAGTGCCGTGCAGAGCACGGCTGCGAAAGTGCGCACGAAGTGCGCACGAAATCGTGCGCGAAGCGCACGACCCGCCTCAAACACTCACCCAGGCCTTCCCCAACTCATGCACGTCCCGTGCATGTAAATTAGTAGTTGCTAGGCTAAACATTATTACCGTAAACGGGCGAAGCCCGTACAAAATGCACACGAAGTGTGCACAAAACGAGTGCTTTACGTGGGAATGACGACCGCTTCGCGGTCGTCATTCCCACGTAAAGCACTCGTTCGCGCTGAGTCGCCCACCTACGCGTTCCCCTACTCATGCACGTTCCGTGCATATAAGTAATGAGTGGAAAAATCGAACATTATTATCGTATATGGGGCTAGTAAAAAAAAGTGGGCGGAGCCCACTTCGAAAGTCACTGACGGGCACGAAGTGCCCGTCAGTGACCCAGGACCCTAACCATGACGTTACACGACGCGCGCGCTTTCCGAAAATATATAGTTTATGAAATAAAAATTTTGGGAAACATTGTTCTCGTATCGGAATATTATTCTTATTATTCTTTTTTTTCTCGGGACCAACTCACCTATTTATCACCCACTAAGCACTGACGAAAAGTCAGGAAAATTTGCACACTCCTAAAACTCGCGCTTCTCTAATTTCTGGCAATTTCCGTTTTTCAAAACTCAAAAAAGTGGCGCGTCAGCGCCACCTAGAGTGCGCAAAATGAATTGGGGAATACGAAATGGCCCAAAAAAAATTTGAACGTAGAATCTTGAAATTCGGCACAGAAGTAGATAGTAACGATACAAGAAAAAAAATATATTACGGCAACGCCGTTCCCCCCACCAGATGTCGGCTATATGCGTTCAAATTTTGCTAAGCATGACTCAGCAGTTTTTTTTCACATCACACTTTTATCTTCTCCTCCTCGGGCGTAAGCCCGAGCAACCTCAAAATTGGTGAGTATCGTCTTGAGAAGTGTGCCATCAAAAGTTATCCAATTTACCGGTGTAAGTATTACCGTTTGTTTGCGGCGAAGCCGCAAAAAAACATAAAAAATTTAGAAAATTCTGAAAAATTGAATTTGCTCCCATTTCCACAAATAAAGTCCGAATTTTATAAAATTCGTATCAGTTGTTAAACTCCTGGCCCTTAACCCACTTGATGAGAAAAAATAAATTTGGCGCGTCAGCGCCCCCTACAGACTTAAATACATTTTAACATGGGGCGCACAAAATTTAGTTTGTCGAATTTTTTTGAAATTTTGCACAAAATTCTATTTTGGCATTCCGATCAAAAAAGTCAATCAGACCTATGCCCTAATAATTACGGCGAAGCCGTAGTGATGAGAGAAACACTCAATGTTATCTTAATGGGAAAATTGCCAAATCTCTGAAATTAGCAGATTTTTAAAAAGTTATACTTTCACTAACTCCTCCTTGGGCGTAAGCCCGAGCAACCTCAAAATTGGTGACAATCATCTTGAGGAGTGTGGGATCAAAAGTTATCCATATTTTTTTCACAACTCGTATGGTCTCTGTGCGGCGAAGCCGCACATATTGTCCAAGATTTGTGAAATTTGTCAAAAAATTTTAATGGAAATTTAAAATTTAGTTTTTCCAAAACATTTGAAATTTTGCACAAAAATCCTTTGTGGTATTGCGATCAAAAAAGTCAATGGAACCATATGTCTATCTCCTATGGTGTCGCGACAGCGACACTGTAAATCCTCCATTTTATTTAAATGGCAGTATAAATCTATACAGCCGGAGGCTGCAGTCTCAGGCCTGCAGTCACACGCATCTTTGGTGTTTTTAGTCATATTTTCAGCCTTTTCTCTCCGGCCGTTAGCCCGAATAAGCTGAAATTTGGTGAAGATCCTCGTGAGGAGTTGGTCAACAAAATACAGTAGACCCTGGGCGGCGAAGCCGCACATTTTGTAAAAAAGTAAGACAGTTACAGAAAACAGTAATGCTTAAAGAGAAGAAAAGCATGCGCGAAGCGCCATTCATTTGGCAATAGTTGTAATATAAAGAAGGTAATTGGGGCGCGAAGCGCCCCCCTCTTGCGTTGCGGGGTGGCGGCGGCGTAGCGCGGCCCGCGAGGGCCGTTCAATGCCGCTTGCGGCTTTAATTATTATTATTATTATTATATTATTATTATTATGATGATGATTTGCATGCTATATATATATATATAAATATATATATATATATTTTTTTTTTTCAAATCTTATTTGCAGGTATAATATTTGTTCCAACGACTTCAGCAGCTCCAACGACAACTTCTGCACATATTACTACTACAGAAACTCCCAACACCACTGCAGGGGTTGAGAGGCAGGTGCGCCTGGTAGATGGAATGAACTTTTGCTCTGGACGAGTTGAGATCTTCTACCAGGGGCAGTGGGCACAGTGTGTCATGACATGTGGGACCTGAATGATGCCCAGGTGGTGTGCAGGCAGTTGGGCTGTGGCAGGGCAGTCTCTGCTAGATGTTGTAGTCTTTTTGGAGAGGCCACCGGTCCAATTTGGTTGGATCGTGTGGAATGCACAGGAACTGAGAATAAACTATCACAGTGTAGCCACTGGGGCGTTGGAATTCACAACTGTGGTCACGGGGACGATGCTGGTGTCGTCTGTGAAGGTAACGTTTAAGAAAATGTTTTAATGGGTTTATATTTGACATAAAGGACTTTAGGAATCAAAACAGTGTTCATGAGAAGGATGCTGGTGTTGTTTGCAAAAGTAATGCTGAAAATGTAGAGTTTTAAAATATGGGTTCTTATTTACACAAGGTGAACAGCGTTTTTGATGGGAGTACTGTTTGGTCTATTGCATAAAAGTAAAAAGACAATGTAATATATATTTTTACATATTTACATTCCTGGTTGTCAACAGAGCGGTCGAACAGTTCCAGCACATCGTCACCAGCTCCAACGACAACTTCTACAGCTCCAAGGACAACTTCAGCAGCTCCAACAACAACTTCAACACCTCCAACGACAACTTCTACAGCTCCAACGACAACTTCTGCAGCTCAAACGACAACTTCTGCAGCTCCAACGACAACTTCAACAGCTCCAACAACATCTTCAACAGCTCCAACGACAACTTCTGCACATATTACTACTACAGAAACTCCCAACACCACTGCAGGGGTTGAGAGGCAGGTGCGCCTGGTAGATGGAATGAACTTTTGCTCTGGACGAGTTGAGATCTTCTACCAGGGGCAGTGGGGCACAGTGTGTCATGACATGTGGGACCTGAATGATGCCCAGGTGGTGTGCAGGCAGTTGGGCTGTGGCAGGGCAGTCTCTGCTAGATGTTGTAGTCTTTTTGGAGAGGCCACCGGTCCAATTTGGTTGGATCGTGTGGAATGCACAGGAACTGAGAATAAACTATCACAGTGTAGCCATTGGGGCGTTGGAATTCACAACTGTGGTCACGGGGACGATGCTGGTGTCGTCTGTGAAGGTAACGTTTAAGAAAATGTTTTAATGGGTTTATATTTGACATAAAGGGACTTTAGGAATCAAAACAGTGTTTATGAGAAGGATGCTGGTGTTGTTTGCAAAAGTAATGCTAAAAATGTAGAGTTTTAAAATATGGGTTCTTATTTACACAAGGTGAACAGCGTTTTTGATGGGAGTACTGTTTGGTCTATTGCATAATAGTAAAAAGACAATGTAATATATATTTTTACATATTTACATTCCTGGTTGTCAACAGAGCGGTCGAACAGTTCCAGCACATCGTCACCAGCTCCAACGACAACTTCTACAGCTCCAAGGACAACTTCAGCAGCTCCAACAACAACTTCAACACCTCCAACGACAACTTCTACAGCTCCAACGACAACTTCTGCAGCTCAAACGACAACTTCTGCAGCTCCAACGACAACTTCAACAGCTCCAACAACATCTTCAACAGCTCCAACGACAACTTCTGCACATATTACTACTACAGAAACTCCCAACACCACTGCAGGGGTTGAGAGGCAGGTGCGCCTGGTAGATGGAATGAACTTTTGCTCTGGACGAGTTGAGATCTTCTACCAGGGGCAGTGGGGCACAGTGTGTCATGACATGTGGGACCTGAATGATGCCCAGGTGGTGTGCAGGCAGTTGGGCTGCGGCAGGGCAGTCTCTGCTAGATGTTGTAGTCTTTTTGGAGAGGCCACCGGTCCAATTTGGTTGGATCGTGTGGAATGCACAGGAACTGAGAATAAACTATCACAGTGTAGCCACTGGGGCGTTGGAATTCACAACTGTGGTCACGGGGACGATGCTGGTGTCGTCTGTGAAGGTAACGTTTAAGAAAATGTTTTAATGGGTTTATATTTGACATAAAGGGACTTTAGGAATCAAAACAGTGTTTATGAGAAGGATGCTGGTGTTGTTTGCAAAAGTAATGCTAAAAATGTAGAGTTTTAAAATATGGGTTCTTATTTACACAAGGTGAACAGCGTTTTTGATGGGAGTACTGTTTGGTCTATTGTATAATAGTAAAAAGACAATGTAATATATATTTTTACATATTTACATTCCTGGTTGTCAACAGAGCGGTCGAACAGTTCCAGCACATCGTCACCAGCTCCAAGGACAACTTCAGCAGCTCCAACAACAACTTCAACACCTCCAACGACAACTTCTACAGCTCCAACGACAACTTCTGCAGCTCCAACGACAACTTCAACAGCTCCAGCGACAACTTCAGCAAAAATCCAAGTCGACCAGTTTTTTTGTAGACAAGATAGAATCCAAATTACTCTGAACAGGGCAACTGTATCTGCCTCTGGTCTGGACCCACTGTCTGGTCACCTGGTGGACCGCAACTGCAGCAGCTTCACAGTGCAGAGTAACACTGTGCAGTATGAAGTTGAGCCACGAGAAGGAGCCTGTGGAAACACCAGGAGGGTAAAGTCTCTTAGCTGTTTACAACTGTAATGTGTGTGCTGAATGTGGTGTAACTAATTTTGATGTTTTTTTCAGACCAACAGCACGCACGTCATCTACACTAACAGCTTGTTCCTGTATCGTCCTATTCACTCCTTCCACGTCCCTGCAAGTCTCCCCTTCTCATGTGCATATCCTCTAGATGCGGACGCCACACTAAATGTTGCTCTCATACCCTTACCGTAAGTCAGACTTTTACTGTAAGCTCTCAAAAAATCAAGCCAAACATATATGTATAATTTAATCCAACTTTGTTTTAATGTTTGCAGACCAAGTGGTGGCATCAGTGGATCAGGTGGAGCTTCAAGAGCAGTAATGTCTCTGTACCGAGACTCCAGTTACTCCAGCACTTACCCATCTGGCACTGTGAGTCTGCCAGTGGGACAGCCACTGTATGTTGGTGTCTTTGTGGAAAAGAACGACCGAAGTTTTGTGACTGTCCTGGAGAACTGCTATGGAACATACACCTCCAACCCAAATGACCCAAGAGACATTATCTTATCCAAAACAAGTGTGTTTATAATTTTATTAACAGCTTCAACAAAGCCATTGTTAGTTTTACTTTTGTTTCCTTTAAAGTAAAACCATATTAAATTGTCACGTGACTTTTCTCCTCTAGGTGTCCCACTGACCTGCAGCAGGTGTCAGTGGTTGAGAGCGGGACATCTCTTCGAGCTCGTTTCGCTGCCCTCTTCTTTGTACCTCAGGGTCAGTACAGGCCGGTCTACCTCCACTGTCACCTCAGCCTGTGCAGCCCCGGCCCCTGTGTCCCAGTAAGTGTCTTCACTTCTACATCATCACATCGTCATTGTTAATACTTACAGTCATCAAGTCTACTGTCTGGGGGGAACTCAATTTATTGAGTGGGAAACTGCTTTCCTCTTTGATGCTGTGTGATCCAGATATTTCAAAACAATAACTTATCTTGAGTCACAATTGAGACTTGACAGATGTTGTTGATGTGATGTTACAGCAAAAAAGAAAACGGAATTTTCTTTTACTAATATCCTCAGATATTTATTCATAATAAACTTGGTGCAGTATTTATTCTGCTTGTGTTTTTAGTTTAGAACAATGACTTCTTTCCGTTTTGCTAATTTAAGCTTATTTAGACTTTGACTTTAAGCAATCTTATTTATTAGTTTATTATACGTTTTGTTTGTTTGTTTGATGTATTTATTTTTCTCCACAGGTTTGTTCAGGCAGGGCACGTCGCTCTGTTTCCGAAGGCAAAGCAATAGAGCCGCTCACCATCGGACCCATCACATGTGAGAAACTTTGTCATTCATAACTAATGCGTTCACTTTAAACAATCCAAATAATATTATTATTATTGTTGTTGTTTTTTTTTTTTCTTTACAGTTGAAACTAAATGAAGGCTCTCTGCAAAGCTGGTTCTCAAGTTACATATTACATGATGTAGAAATGGCTCAGAGCAGCTAAAATAATGAATGAATACAATATATTTTACTGATTTATAACTGGGATTGTTTTTCTTTTTGATTTTCTTTTTCTAATATTGATTTAAATCTTGTCTTTGTAATCTTATAAAAGTGCCTATTTAACATGCACAAAGAAAATTGATTACCACTGATTATATGTCCCTGCTTTATAATAAACAATGTATCTGTGACAACTTTAAAAGTGTAAATTCAAAGTGTGAAAACGGGTAAGCATGAATGTAACTTTTAAATAAAATATAGTGAACTAAGTGTAATTCCAGAAGTGTGAAAGTTACAGGCTGTTTTTTTTTAGAAACTATAGACGAATAAAAAGTATTGAAGTTTCTTTTTTTACATTATTATTAATAGTAAAAAGAGAAGGAAGTCAAAAAACTCTTTAGTAGTTACAGATGTGAAAGTAATTTAACTAAGAAGATTAAAAAGAGATTTGGAGGCTTTTTGGAACAGGTGAGCTTTAAGGAATGTGAGTGTACATCGGGATGTTTTAGTTTTAGTTTTGTGTTGGTCCTGGTGAGTGGGAATGCACTCGACAAAAGGCACTTAAGTGGAAATCTCTGAAAACAAGAGAGGATGATAGACTTCTCATTGTACTACAGATTAATGTTTGATTAATGAACCATAAAACAGTTATTGCAGTTACCAAGGCCAGAGATAAAAAGATGTGGGTCAGATCTCAACAATTTTGAGCAGGATCTGAATCCCAAGTTTCATCTCCTTTGTAATGTCTTGCTTGTTTTGTGTTCTTCCGTCTATCATTCTGATACTAAATGCACATGCATCTACTGTATACATCTATCAGTATGCACATGCAGTATTAATCATTTACTGCACAACACTGTCTGTTATCAGTTTATATGGCAAAATTGCTACATAGTTTCCGCTCATATGACATCATGACATTCTCAAGGCCAATGACTATGAATACACATAGAGGGCATCCAAATGAATATTGTTTAAATGTTGTAATACAAAACGTTTATGGGTCTAACCAGCAACAAAAAATACCAGATGTTACTGATATGAAACATTTTCTTGTCTATCATCTGGCGAATGGTTTATATACTGTATATAGCGCATTTACACAGACAGATGTCTTCCAACGTGCTTCACACAGCAACCCCCACTCCCCACTCAGTGATAGTAAGCAGCTCTGGAGCAGCTCAGCAAAAGCGATTCGCCCATAAACCTGGCGCCTCAACCTCTGACCACCGCCAAGTGTTCCCACACCTGAATGGTATTACTTAAATAAAAAAAAAAACTAAACGTATCGCCTCGAACCAAGTAAAACCCATTGCCTTTGTTAGCAATCTCTTCATACAAATCAAAAATACCTGGAAAGCACACGTTAGGGCCTTAGTTTTAGCTAACGTCATTTTACACTTTACAAACCCATCAGACACCCTGTATCTACAATGTAGACACAACTTATTTCAGGAAACAGCTTTCTCAATACTACACTTGAACTTGGAGAAAACAAAAGACCAGTACTTACACTGTTGTAAAGAAGAAAGATTTTGCAGAGCAATAAAGTCAACCATTTACTTCCATCCTCAGCAATAAAACTGGGTTTGTAAAAGTGAAAATGTAGTGCTTTTATTTATAGTTTTACTGGAAAGTTTCGCAATAAACACTGATAAACTGGTGTGGAAATATGAACGTCATTGTCTTCCATTATCATATTTTAGGACTGTATTTTGCCCTTGATCTTAGAAGTAGAGCAACAGAACTGCATAAAATGGTTTTATTAATATCATGATAAA
>JBBPFD010000161.1:0-69689 GCA_038363315.1 Mugilogobius chulae
GTCAAGTCCCAATTTTTGATCAATTAATACATATCAAAATTTAAAATGATATAGTCAAAATAATAAACCCAGAATCTGTCATTTTATGCATCACCACTCAAGTACTTTAGAAGTACATTACTTCCCATCTAAACAGTAAAATATATATTGGATAATTTAGAGAGCAATGAGATAAGTACATACAACAAGACACTTAAAAGACAACATGTGTGGAAAAAAATTACACCATTATATGATAACAATAAAAATAATATTAAAAATATAAAAATGAATTAGTCAATATCACCACAAGTATCTGATCAATTTTATGCTCACTATGAAGTACTTTGAAGTACAATTACTTCCAAATTCTACAGTAAAATTTTTGATAATTTGGCAGTGGTAGTACTCAACAGCCTTAGCACGCGTGTCAAGTCCCATTTCGATACGATGTAATATTCAATTTAAAAATGTTAGTCAATATCCCAAGATCTGTCATTTTTTGCTCACTATGAAGTACTTTGAAGTACAATTACTTCCAAATTCTACAGTAAAATCTTTTGATAATTTGGACAATGGTAGTACTCAACAGCCTTAGCACGCGTGTCAAGCCCATTTCGATACGATGTAATATTCAATTTAAAAATGTTAGTCAATATCCCAAGATCTGTCATTTTTTTGCTCACTATGAAGTACTTTGAAGTACAATTACTTCCAAATTCTACAGTAAAATTTTTGATAATTTGGACAGTGGTAGTACTCAACAGCCTTAGCACGCGTGTCAAGTCCCATTTCGATACGATGTAATATTAATTTAAAAATGTTAGTCAATATCCCAAGATCTGTCATTTTTTGCTCACTATGAAGTACTTTGAAGTACAATTACTTCCAAATTCTACAGTAAAATTTTTGATAATTTGGACAGTGGTAGTACTCAACAGCCTTAGCACGCGTGTCAAGCCCATTTCGATACGATGTAATATTCAATTTAAAAATGTTAGTCAATATCCCAAGATCTGTCATTTTTTTGCTCACTATGAAGTACTTTGAAGTACAATTACTTCCAAATTCTACAGTAAAATCTTTTGATAATTTGGACAGTGGTAGTACTCAACAGCCTTAGCACGGTGTCAAGCCCATTTCGATACGATGTAATATTCAATTTAAAAATGTTAGTCAATATCCCAAGATCTGTCATTTTTTGCTCACTATGAAGTACTTTGAAGTACAATTACTTCCAAATTCTACAGTAAAATCTTTTGATAATTTGGACAATGGTAGTACTCAACAGCCTTAGCACATGTGTGCAAGTCCCATTTCGATACGATGTAATATTCAATTTAAAAATGTTAGTCAATATCCCAAGATCTGTCATTTTTTGCTCACTATGAAGTACTTTGAAGTACAATTACTTCCAAATTCTACAGTAAAATCTTTTGATAATTTGGACAATGGTAGTACTCAACAGCCTTAGCACTGTGTGCAAGTCCCATTTCGATACGATGTAATATTCAATTTAAAAATGTTAGTCAATATCCCAAGATCTGTCATTTTTTGCTCACTATGAAGTACTTTGAAGTACAATTACTTCCAAATTCTACAGTAAAATTTTTGATAATTTGGACAGTGGTAGTACTCAACAGCCTTAGCACGCGTGTGCAAGTCCCATTTCGATACGATGTAATATTCAATTTAAAAATGTTAGTCAATATCCCAAGATCTGTCATTTTTTGCTCACTATGAAGTACTTTGAAGTACAATTACTTCCAAATTCTACAGTAAAATTTTTGATAATTTGGACATGGTAGTACTCAACAGCCTTAGCACGCGTGTCAAGCCCATTTCGATACGATGTAATATTCAATTTAAAAATGTTAGTCAATATCCCAAGATCTGTCATTTTTTGCTACTATGAAGTACTTTGAAGTACAATTACTTCCAAATTCTACAGTAAAATTTTTTGATAATTTGGACAGTGGTAGTACTCAACAGCCTTAGCACGCGTGTGCAAGTCCCATTTCGATACGATGTAATATTCAATTTAAAAATGTTAGTCAATATCCCAAGATCTGTCATTTTTTGCTCACTATGAAGTACTTTGAAGTACAATTACTTCCAAATTCTACAGTAAAATCTTTTGATAATTTGGACAGTGGTAGTACTCAACAGCCTTAGCACCGTGTCAAGCCCATTTCGATACGATGTAATATTCAATTTAAAAATGTTAGTCAATATCCCAAGATCTGTCATTTTTTGCTCACTATGAAGTACTTTGAAGTACAATTACTTCCAAATTCTACAGTAAAATCTTTTGATAATTTGGACAATGGTAGTACTCAACAGCCTTAGCACATGTGTGCAAGTCCCATTTCGATACGATGTAATATTCAATTTAAAAATGTTAGTCAATATCCCAAGATCTGTCATTTTTTGCTCACTATGAAGTACTTTGAAGTACAATTACTTCCAAATTCTACAGTAAAATCTTTTGATAATTTGGACAATGGTAGTACTCAACAGCCTTAGCACGTGTGCAAGTCCCATTTCGATACGATGTAATATTCAATTTAAAAATGTTAGTCAATATCCCAAGATCTGTCATTTTTTGCTCACTATGAAGTACTTTGAAGTACAATTACTTCCAAATTCTACAGTAAAATTTTTGATAATTTGGACATGGTAGTACTCAACAGCCTTAGCACGCGTGTGCAAGTCCCATTTCGATACGATGTAATATTCAATTTAAAAATGTTAGTCAATATCCCAAGATCTGTCATTTTTTGCTCACTATGAAGTACTTTGAAGTACAATTACTTCCAAATTCTACAGTAAAATTTTTGATAATTTGGACAGTGGTAGTACTCAACAGCCTTAGCACGCGTGTCAAGCCCATTTCGATACGATGTAATATTCAATTTAAAATGTTAGTCAATATCCCAAGATCTGTCATTTTTTGCTCACTATGAAGTACTTTGAAGTACAATTACTTCCAAATTCTACAGTAAAATCTTTTGATAATTTGGACATGGTAGTACTCAACAGCCTTAGCACGCGTGTCAAGCCCATTTCGATACGATGTAATATTCAATTTAAAAATGTTAGTCAATATCCCAAGATCTGTCATTTTTTGCTCACTATGAAGTACTTTGAAGTACAATTACTTCCAAATTCTACAGTAAAATTTTTGATAATTTGGACAATGGTAGTACTCAACAGCCTTAGCACGCGTGTGCAAGTCCCATTTCGATACGATGTAATATTCAATTTAAAAATGTTAGTCAATATCCCAAGATCTGTCATTTTTTGCTCACTATGAAGTACTTTGAAGTACAATTACTTCCAAATTCTACAGTAAAATCTTTTGATAATTTGGACAATGGTAGTACTCAACAGCCTTAGCACGTGTGCAAGTCCCATTTCGATACGATGTAATATTCAATTTAAAAATGTTAGTCAATATCCCAAGATCTGTCATTTTTTGCTCACTATGAAGTACTTTGAAGTACAATTACTTCCAAATTCTACAGTAAAATTTTTGATAATTTGGACAGTGGTAGTACTCAACAGCCTTAGCACGCGTGTGCAAGTCCCATTTCGATACGATGTAATATTCAATTTAAAAATGTTAGTCAATATCCCAAGATCTGTCATTTTTTGCTCACTATGAAGTACTTTGAAGTACAATTACTTCCAAATTCTACAGTAAAATTTTTGATAATTTGGACATGGTAGTACTCAACAGCCTTAGCACGCGTGTCAAGCCCATTTCGATACGATGTAATATTCAATTTAAAATGTTAGTCAATATCCCAAGATCTGTCATTTTTTTGCTCACTATGAAGTACTTTGAAGTACAATTACTTCCAAATTCTACAGTAAAATTTTTGATAATTTGGACAGTGGTAGTACTCAACAGCCTTAGCACGCGTGTGCAAGTCCCATTTCGATACGATGTAATATTCAATTTAAAAATGTTAGTCAATATCCCAAGATCTGTCATTTTTTGCTCACTATGAAGTACTTTGAAGTACAATTACTTCCAAATTCTACAGTAAAATCTTTTGATAATTTGGACAGTGGTAGTACTCAACAGCCTTAGCACGCGTGTCAAGCCCATTTCGATACGATGTAATATTCAATTTAAAAATGTTAGTCAATATCCCAAGATCTGTCATTTTTTGCTCACTATGAAGTACTTTGAAGTACAATTACTTCCAAATTCTACAGTAAAATCTTTTGATAATTTGGACAATGGTAGTACTCAACAGCCTTAGCACATGTGTGCAAGTCCCATTTCGATACGATGTAATATTCAATTTAAAAATGTTAGTCAATATCCCAAGATCTGTCATTTTTTGCTCACTATGAAGTACTTTGAAGTACAATTACTTCCAAATTCTACAGTAAAATCTTTTGATAATTGGACATGGTAGTACTCAACAGCCTTAGCACATGTGTGCAAGTCCCATTTGATACATTAATATTCAATTTAAAATGTTAGTCAATATCCCAAGATCTGTCATTTTTTGCTCACTATGAAGTACTTTGAAGTACAATTACTTCCAAATTCTACAGTAAAATCTTTTGATAATTTGGACAATGGTAGTACTCAACAGCCTTAGCACATGTGTGCAAGTCCCATTTCGATACGATGTAATATTCAATTTAAAAATGTTAGTCAATATCCCAAGATCTGTCATTTTTTGCTCACTATGAAGTACTTTGAAGTACAATTACTTCCAAATTCTACAGTAAAATTTTTGATAATTTGGACAGTGGTAGTACTCAACAGCCTTAGCACGCGTGTGCAAGTCCCATTTCGATACGATGTAATATTCAATTTAAAAATGTTAGTCAATATCCCAAGATCTGTCATTTTTTTGCTCACTATGAAGTACTTTGAAGTACAATTACTTCCAAATTCTACAGTAAAATTTTTGATAATTTGGACAGTGGTAGTACTCAACAGCCTTAGCACGCGTGTCAAGTCCCATTTCGATACGATGTAATATTCAATTTAAAAATGTTAGTCAATATCCCAAGATCTGTCATTTTTTTACTTACTATGAAGTACTTTGAAGTACAATTACTTCCAAATTCTACAGTAAAATTTTTGATAATTTGGCAGTGGTAGTACTCAACAGCCTTAGCACGCGTGTGCAAGTCCCATTTCGATACGATGTAATATTCAATTTAAAATGTTAGTCAATATCCCAAGATCTGTCATTTTTTGCTACTATGAAGTACTTTGAAGTACAATTACTTCCAAATTCTACAGTAAAATTTTTGATAATTTGGACATGGTAGTACTCAACAGCCTTAGCACGGTGTGCAAGTCCCATTTCGATACGATGTAATATTCAATTTAAAAATGTTAGTCAATATCCCAAGATCTGTCATTTTTTGCTCACTATGAAGTACTTTGAAGTACAATTACTTCCAAATTCTACAGTAAAATCTTTTGATAATTTGGACAATGGTAGTACTCAACAGCCTTAGCACGTGTGCAAGCCCATTTCGATACGATGTAATATTCAATTTAAAAATGTTAGTCAATATCCCAAGATCTGTCATTTTTTGCTCACTATGAAGTACTTTGAAGTACAATTACTTCCAAATTCTACAGTAAAATCTTTTGATAATTTGGACAGTGGTAGTACTCAACAGCCTTAGCACGCGTGTGCAAGTCCCATTTCGATACGATGTAATATTCAATTTAAAAATGTTAGTCAATATCCCAAGATCTGTCATTTTTTGCTCACTATGAAGTACTTTGAAGTACAATTACTTCCAAATTCTACAGTAAAATTTTTGATAATTTGGACAATGGTAGTACTCAACAGCCTTAGCACGTGTGCAAGTCCCATTTGATACGATGTAATATTCAATTTAAAAATGTTAGTCAATATCCCAAGATCTGTCATTTTTTGCTCACTATGAAGTACTTTGAAGTACAATTACTTCCAAATTCTACAGTAAAATCTTTTGATAATTTGGACAATGGTAGTACTCAACAGCCTTAGCACATGTGTGCAAGTCCCATTTTGATACAATTTAATATTCAATTTAAAAATGTTAGTCAATATCCCAAGATGTCATTTTTTGCTCACTATGAAGTACTTTGAAGTACAATTACTTCCAAATTCTACAGTAAAATTTTTGATAATTTGGGCAGTGGTAGTACTCAACAGCCTTAGCACGCGTGTGCAAGTCCCATTTCGATACGATGTAATATTCAATTAAAAATGTTAGTCAATATCCCAAGATCTGTCATTATTTTGCTCACAATGAAGTACTTTGAAGTACAATTACTTCCAAATTCTACAATAAAATTTTTTGATAATTTGGACAGTGGTAGTACTCAACAGCCTTAGCACGTGTGTGCAAGTCCCATTTCGATACGATGTAATATTCAATTTAAAAATGTTAGTCAATATCCCAAGATCTGTCATTATTTTGCTCACTATGAAGTACTTTGAAGTACAATTACTTCCAAATTCCACAGTAAAAAGTTTTGATACTACAGTCAGAAGTTGTACATACCAGCCTCTGTCGATGTGTCTAGGTTATATTCTGTTACACTGTAAAAATGTCAAGAAAATGACTGACAAAATCTATAAAAAAGTGCATTTTTTAAGCGATATGATGTACTTTGAAGTACTAATACTTTAAAATTCCACAGTAAAATATTTTGATACTACAGTCAAGTAGTACATACAAGCCTCTGTAGATGTGTCTAGGTTCTATTCTGTTACACTGAAAAAATGTAAAGAAAATCAATCTATAAATAGTGCATTTTTAAGCCTCTATACATGTGTCTAGGTTCTCTTTTGTTACTCAGTAAAAATATACATTTATTTTTACATTTCACATAATGTAAAGAAAGTGATTTTGTTACATTGTGTAAACGTTTAGAAAATTACAATGAAACTGACATTTTTGCAGCAGAATAGTTTGAAATATTTTGATAATATTGATAATATTTTGATAATATTGATAATATTTTGATTATATTTATACAATTTTGATAATATTTGACAAGTAGCAGGCCTACTCAAAAACCAGACGCTGTGTATGTCTCACTCTTATTAGAAAGTTTAAATATCTTTTACCCGCAATAAGATAAGTATCATTTTATTCATGTTTTTACATTTTGTCTAAACGTCTAAAATTAAATGAACACTTTTCAATAGGTTATTTTCATTTTTTACGACTTCGTAAAGAAGTCTGTTCTCCACATACGCAAACTGCTGTTCTCATGTAGCAAACGCAGAGCTGACACGGCGTACCGTAAGTAACCACGCAAACGCGCACTCGGAATTTAGGTACGGCTCACTTGACTTCGAAAATACGAAATGCGGCTAGCTTGACCGCGGTTTATTTCAGTGGACACACAAAATACTTTCAGTGTGCTTGTGCCATTTTTTCTGTACTAATGATTGAACAGAACTGTTATTTCCCTATAAAAATGTGCGCAAATAATAAAATACTATAAACATAAAGTGTCAGAGATCTGTATTTTAATAATATATTGACATATTTAGAGTTAGCAATAGTACTCCCTGCTGGTAAACCTGCCTCTGCTAGCTAAAAACAATTAGCTTTGCAACAAGTCTCCAAATACACTGACAACCAGAAATAACAATGTAGTGAATAAAAACAGCCTTAGCTGTCTCACTAGCATTCACACATTACTCTAAATTGTGTTTACTTTAATACTTAACCTGTGAACAGATAAAATACTTTCAGTATGTGTTGTGCCATCCTTTCTGTACTACTGGAGTCTATGCTAACAACGTTAGCCTCGCTAGCTAGCACCAACTTTGCTCTGCTACTGCTAAGGCTTAATGTTGTGTATGTAATTGTTACACACTGCAGAAAGACGAGTATACACTTACCAAAACAGAAGGTGTAACTATCCACTGTTCATTTTGAGATGGTCCCACTCCCACAAGAAAACTTTGCTAAAGTGGGAAGCACAGCCTTGAGCCTGTGTGTCGTTGTGTTGGAGCTTCCTGATTGGCCGAGGGACATCTGTGTCCCGCCTTGATGGGCAGCTGACAGTTTGCATATCCACTTTGAATATTGGCACTGACAAAGCACGTTGTTATGCAATTGCAATCCACAGGTGGTGCTGTTTCACAACATGCAATGCAATACAAACTCGTCTTGCAAACTGACAAAACCACTTGTCAAAGTGGCAAAGTGAAATGTAAATTTGCAAAATGGATTGTCAAATTTTAAATTAAAGTTATAATTGCCAAATACTTTTTAAAAAATACATATTAAAATGGCAAATTACATAGTCATTTTAAAAATGCAAATCTAAATTGAATATTGACATTTCAAATTAAATATTGTCCCTAAAACACCATATAAATGTGCAATGCAATCTAATGTTGTTTAATTTAAAACGTAAGTTGAAAATGGCAATTTCTATTGTCAAAGTGAGAATTCATTTGTCAAATTGCAATTTCAATTTGCAAAATGGATTGTCAAATTTTAAATTAAAGTAATAATTGCCAAATGCTTTTTTTAAAAATAAATATTAACATTGCAAATACATAGTCATTTTTAAATTGCAAATCTAAATTGAACATTGACATTTCAAATTGAATATTGTCTCTAAAACACCATATAAATGTGCAATGCAATCGAATGTGGTTTAATTTGAAACGTAAGTTGAAAAGTGGCAATTGCAACTGTCAAAGTGAGAATTTAATTCACAAAATGGATTGTCAATTTGTTATTTAAAATACAATTTGCCAATTGCAATTTTAACAAGCACATTAGAAATGAAGATTACACACAGTTGTTGCCAAAGGAATTCTCATTTTAAAAATTGCAATTCTAAACTGCACATTGAATTCTCATTTTGAATATTGGCACCAAAAAACTTCCATATACGTCACTTGATCACGTGGCTGCGCCATGCTGGAGGCAGAAGTGCGTGTACGCAGCATTCCAAGGAGCGCAAAACTGACAAATTCTCACATATTTTCTTATTTTTCCGTAAAGAAAGCAGTGGATGCTTCTAGCGCATGTTCAGTACATTTGTCTGTGGAAGTAGGACAACTTTTAGACGCACAAAGCAAGGTATTTGGAAAAGCTAATGAATGCTAGCTGATTTATGCCCTCTTCCTCCTGCTATGTTTGCCGAATCAATAAAATCTTCAAGTTTGCCTGACTTTACTCCTCATGATTTGCACCATTCTGTGGTAAACAGGGTTTTGTCTTACACTGGAGCAGATTTAAAAGCTGCAGGTTGGTTTTCAGTAACTTAGCTGTGAGGCTAGTGTTAGCCACGCATAATGCAGGCTGTTTCAAATATTCATTGCATTTATTTTTTTGTCAAAGGTCTTTTTTTTTTCTCTTTAGCATTGACTTACCTTGTTTAAAGTGTTCACTGCAAATCTGTAGCGATTCAGAGGGATTCCAGTTCTTTTGATTTATTGCTGCCATCCACTAGCGTCTTCTATCTTCATCAAAATGTAAACGAAAAAGCTACAGGTTTAGGCTTAAAACGTCGATCTTGCCTGTTAGTGCAGCGTGTTCCAGATACAGCCATTTTACAATTGAAATCAATTAAAATTACTTAGAAACGAGCAAGTTTTCGGCAAAGTTTCCATTGCTGTAACACAGACAGCGCTTTTGCCATCCAGCATGGAGAAGTGGGCGTTCCCTCGAGGAGCGTGACGACACATGCAAATGGTCAATACAACTGTACACATTTTACATAAAGAGGGATTATTGATCAATGTCACTTCCCTCTCCACTGCGCATGTCGCCTGCAGAATGAGACTGTCCGTGTTAGTTTGAAAGAAACTTCTACTGATAAAAACAACAAATCAAGACGAGAACTAGCTGTTTGGATCATGTCTTCAGACGTCTGGTTTCTGAAGCTTGAGACTGTTTTTCTGTATTTAGAAGGTTAATTTTATTAAATTTGATTAAATATTGATTTAGCAGCATAACTTTTGTTTTTGCTCAGTGATGAACTTTTGTAGTTAGCTGACAACATCACTGGCTAGCTTGTGTCAATCAGCAATGGCTCCTGCACCACATCCCCCGTGTTGATAAACAGCTTTCATTTCTTACATACAGTTAAACAACTGTACAAATATACACATTTCTTACATACAAATTTAATTTTCAGATTGTAAGCTTTATTATTGTTTACAAAGCACTTTTCACAGACACAGTTACAAAACGCTTCACAGTGAGATAGTTTGCACCAGCCTTCTCCTCAGTGATGGTAAACAGCCCTGGGGCAGCCTCAACCTCTAACTACCACCAAGCGTTCCCTCACCTACATATTATGAGTTGATGGAGAAACCGAAGTGCCCAAAGGAAACCATCCAGACATGGGGAGGAACATGCAAATATAAGTAAAGAAGAAAAGCCCGCCACTATCTCCAACTGCAGTTGGAGATAGTGTGCGGGCTTTTCTTCTTTACTTATATTTACTGCAAGAGCCGAGCACCTTCAAGTGATGTGCGTGTATTTACGAATTTTCTGAGGAACATGCAAATGCCACACAGAAAGACCCGGGCCGTGCGGGAGTTGAACCAACAACTTGAGCGCTATCCGCTCTGCCACTGTGCCTCTAGCGGGATTTGACCCTTCTGTGTGACGCTCCAACACAGTCTCACTAGAGGGCGAACATTTATCACGACACAGAAACAGCATATTTTGAGCACGAGTTCACAGCTATTTTTAGTACTATACGCCGTGCATTTAGCACGAAATGAAAAAGCGTAAAAATGACATGAGATTTCACAGCGTCAAAAAAGGGCGAGTTTTGGTTGCAGCCACGTGGGGAAGTTTTCTTCAGGTGAAACATGTAAGTTTAAGCTTCAAGTGACTAAAATGGGTAAGATTAGGTCTGGGGCTTAAATTAGAACAGGATTTGGTTAATATTCATAGATAAGACCAACCACCATTGAAGTTAACTGGGACTGTGACGCGTATATAACTACGTAAAACAGCTGTGCACTCGTGCTAATCATAGCTAATTTACATATTGCGTAATGTCGTGTTAAATGTACGCTTTCTTGTGAGATCGGGCTCGACAGTCAGGAGACTAACCTGTGGAGCTCTAGATGCTTGACAGGCTGATCTTATATCAATTTCTCAGTATATACTATGTACATATTTTGATATAGTTATACAGATTGATAAACATGCAGATACATTAAAAACACCAAAAATAATCCTAAAGTCAAATAGTTTAAGTAAGTTAATGGAGCTACACATGAGTGATAAGGGTTCAAATCCCACTTGAGAATTTTATTTTGTCTTTCCATTTAGTCTTTCTGTCTGTCTTACTTTAGGTTTATATATATATATATATACAGTATGTATATATATATTATATATATATATATATATATATATATAAAGGCAGCTCGGAGAGAAGTGAGCCAATCGACAGAGGCCTGGTTGAAAACCACCCTTGAAGCCAATGGGAAGCCACTAGCCCAAGTGTCCATCAAATGTGGCATATACCAAGGAGATGCACTGTCCTCACTGCTGTTCTGCATGGGTCTCAACCCCTCAGCCAAATAATCAACAAGACTACAGATACCGACTCAGAAATGGGGCCACCATAAGTCACCTCCTCCATGGATGATATCAAGCTGTATGCTAAGAGCGAGTGAGACATCGACTCACTGATCTGTTGTAGAAATCTTTAATATCTTTAATGCTAATGCTAATTCATCTAATACATTGACATGTGTTAGACAGTCATATTAGAGTGAGTTCAGGATGTTCTGAGAGAAACCACCCAGCCTTGAGTCACTTTGATAATAATGATGCTTATGCTTAGACTAGACTGAACTGTTTATGAGATGTCTATAGGTTCAGTGATTACAAATCTTTTGGTCCTGTTTTCAACATCTCTGTGAGGGGCTTTACGCCTCCTTTCTGCCTTTAAATATGTCTGTGACGTACTGATGGGGAGAGTAGATGGGACCGTGAGGGACAGCATAGGGCTCTTTGTGTGCACACTTTTTATACTTTTATTCTCTTTATGCTCTCTACACGTTTTATGCTTTTTATAATAAACTTGTATACTTAAATTCAGACAAACTTTCTGTTTTATTCTTAAAGGTGTATTTCAGAAATCCACAACAGATCCACACCACCAGGATCTACAGCTCTGACATTGGGATGTCACTCGTACTTGAGAAATGTAGTAGGATGGTGACAAAAAGAGGGAAGGTAATCCACACAGAAGGGGTCTCACTCCCAGAAGGAACAATAGCAGACATTGAGGACAGTTACATGTGCCTTGGGAATACTACAGGAAAATGACAACCTTGAACAGGCAACAAGGAAAGCGGCAACAGCCAAATACCTCAAACGAGTAAGGCAAGTCCTAAGAAGCCAGCTCAATGGCAAGAACAAGTCCCGGGCAATAAACAGCTACGCCCTGCCAGTGATCAGATACCCTGCAGGAAAAATAAGGTGGCCAAAGGAAGAGATACAGACCACAGATGTTAAGACATGAAAGCTCCTCACCATGCATGAGGGGTTCCACCCCTAATCCAGCACCCTGAGACTGAGCACTAGCCATAAGGAAGGAGGCCGAGGACTAGTGAGCGTTAGAGCCACTATCCAGGATGAAACATCCAAGATTCATAAGTACATCAAGGACAAGGCCCCAACAGATGACGTGCTCAGTGAATGTCTCAGACAGTGGAGAACAGATGATGAGGTGCTGGAGGAGGGACCATCATGGGAGGACAAGCCCCTACATGGGATGTACCATCGTAACATACCTGAAGTGGCTGATATCAAGAAATCCTACCAATGGCTTGAAAGGGCTGGGCTAAAGGACAGCACAGGCGCACTCATACTGGCTGCACAGGAGCAGGCCTTGAGCACCAGAGCCATAGAAGCCCAGATCTACCACACCAGACAAGACCCAAGGTGTAGGTTGTGCAAAGAGGCTCCCGAGACGGTCCAGCACATAACTGCAGGGTGCAAGATGCTCGCAGGGAAAGTGTATATGGAATGCTACAACCAAGTGGCTTGCATAGTATTGTAGTGAAACATTCACTGCACATCTGATTGCTGAGAATTTAAAGCAAGTTTCAGTCTTTTTGCCACTTTTTGGAAGCTGCATTGATTGTGTGGACGGGCTGCAGCTACCCCTCACCCGCACAGGAATGTTTCCTGTCTTAAGCTTGATGGATAACCCATGCTCTGTAACTTAAAACCAAAACTGATAAAACAGATGGTTTTTGAGAGAAAAGACTATTAATTCAGAACTGTTTTCACAGGATGAATTGCTTCTACAAAGTGTGACAATGTCAATAATGTGTGTATATTCTGTACGTTATTCAAAGTGCCTTGAACTGTTCAGACTTTTGATATGGAAGCTGAGACCCGATCTGGCCTCCATCCCCCAAGAAGCACACACAAGCTTCAGGCTGATTGGACAACCTTCCCGCCAAAGTGGGAGGGACTTTAGCCAGAAGGAGCCACAACACAATTCACACTCTCTTAAGGTTTCTGCAGCCGCTCAGACAAGTTCTCTCATGGAGAAGTGGTGAACATGTGCATCTTGACACTATAGGCCAAGGCCTGGTCTCGATGCAGAAAATGGAGCACTAGACTTTGGGCGCCTCTGGATCAGATCTTTTGGGACTTCTAGTAAGCCACACAAAGGACCACAAAGATCCAGGAAGCCAAACTCCTCTTTTTGAGGATCCTCAGAATCTTCAACCTCAACTCAGAGATGGAAAGACAAAGACTTTTGGGTCAACGCTCTAAACTTCATCCCTCTTCACATTTTTGGATGTGAACATTGCTAAAGGCAAACAAGCAAAGGAAGTTTTTTGCAACTTCAACCACGATCTTCTCTGCACCCCACCTACAACGTGCCCCGGTGCAGCCCAGCCGCTCCTCACAGCGTGACCTCTACAGAGACAAAGGACGTTCGCCATCTTGAACTGGTTGTATGTCACATTTGACTGGTATAGACACAGTTAATGCCAATAGATTTAGATAAACAGTCTAGACTCTTATTGTGCATTTTAGGAAACTCATCTGCATACTTTATTTAAACACTGTATGTCGTTTTCTGGTCAATAAATCTTCATAAACCACAACTTGTTTTGGTAAAGTGCATAATTAATTTTCAGAATGGAGTCAATTGAAATGTGGAAAGATCTTACAACCTTCAGATTAGACTAATTAATCAATAAATTGTTAATTAATTAAAATATTTGGTATTAGAATCATCTCTTTCTCACTTTGGTGAGTGGTGCCCCGAACAATTAATCTCTATTTTGATTCTATTTATCAATTATGAAGCTTTATCTGTACTCACTGTTCTGTGTTTCACCTTACAGCGGTCAGATAAACCTTTAAACTACATACAGTGCCTTGCAAAAGTATCCAACCCCCTTGAACTTTTCTACATTTTCTCTTATTATGACCACAAAAATCAAACATATTTCACTGAAACTTTGTGTGAAAGACCAACACTAAGTTGCACACAATGGCGAAGTGGAAGGACAGTCATACATGATCTATTTTTTTTTTTACAAATTAAAAGCTGAAAAGTAGGCGTGCAAAATTATCCAACCCCTCTGAGTCAATATTTAAGGTTAAGGTAAGGTTAAGGTACACTTTATTGTCCCGTAGGGAAATTTGTCCTCTGCATTTGACCCATCCTTCAATGCCTCTGGGCATCTCCTCAGGAGCAGTGATCGCCGCAGTGCAGCGCTCGGGACCCATCTCCAGATTTTGTTGCTAGGCTTGGTCAGGACTACCGTAGCTGGAGGATATTACCTAACATGCATGTTATTTTTTTCTGGAACCGCCTTTTGCTGCAATTACAGCTCCAAGTCTCTTTGGGTATGTTTCTACCAGCTTTTCCACATCTTGAGACTGACACTTTTGCCCATTCTTCTTTGCATAATAGCTCCAGCTCAGTCAGATTAGATGGAGTGTGTTTGTGAACAGCAGTTTTCAGATCTTGCCACAGATTCTCGATTGGATTTAGGTCTGGGCTTTGTCTGGGCCATTCTAAGACATAAATATGTTTTGTTTTAAACCATTCCAATGTAGCCTTGGCTTTATGTTTGGGGTCGTTGTCCTGTTGAAAGATAAACCTCCGCCCCAGTCTCAAGTGTTTTCAGACTCCAATAAGTTTTCTTCCAACATTGCCCTGTATTTGGCTCCATCCATCTTTCCATCAACTCTGACCATATTCCCTGTCCCTGCTGAAGAAAAGCATGTGCAGAAAATAATGCAGGCACTTGTATTTTTGATTGTGTGGATGGTGCATTCAGAGTCATGAGCAGTGTTAGGTTTCTGCCACACATAGCGTTTTGCATTTTGGCCAAAAAGTTCAATTTTGGTCTCATCTGACCAGAGCATTTTCCTTCACATGGTTACTGTGTCCCCCACATGGCTTTTGGCAAAGTGAAAACATGATTTCTTATGGCTTTCTTTCAGCAATGGCTTTCTTCCATAAAGGCCAGATTTGTGTAGTGCAGAACTAAAAGTTGTACCTTTGACAGATTCTTCAACCTGAGCTGTAGATCTTTGCAGTTCCTCCAGAGTCACCGGGGACCTCTTGGCTACATCTCTGACCAGTTCTCTCCTTGTTCAAACTGTAAGTTTAAGTGTACGGCCTGGTCTTGGTAGATTTGCAGTTGTGCCATACTCCTTCCATTTATGGATGACGGTGTAAACAGTGCTCTGTGAGATGTTTAGAGCCTTGGAAATCTTTTTATAACCTAATCCTGCTTTTTACTTCTCCACAGCTTTATCCCTGACCTGTGTGGTGTGTTCTTTGGACTTCATGGTGCTGACCGCTCCCCAATACTCTCAAACAAACCTCTGAGGTTTTTACAGAACAGCTACATTAATACTGAGGGTGGATTACACACAGGTGGACTCTATTTATTTGTTAGGTCAACATTGGAACCTTCTAAAGCCTCTAAAAGCAATGTGTTGCACTCAGAAAAGAAGGGGGTTGGATAATTTTGCACGCCTACTTTTCAGGTTTTAATTTGTAAAAAAAAAAAAAAGATCATGTATGACAGTCCTTCCACTTCACAATTGTGTGCAACTTAGTGTTGGTCTTTCACACAAAGTTTCAGTGAAATATGTTTGATTTTTGTGGTCATAATAAGAGAAAATGTAAAAAAGTTCAAGGGGTTGGATACTTTCGCAAGGCACTGTAATGTTGGTGCCGTCTCTTAAGGCCGGTATCAAGATAATGCAGTAATAATAAAAACACTACAGTATACAGAAACATCTGTGCGGAGTATGAACTGGAAACCTCAAGATCAAAGTGGGAAACACCTCCGAAGGTGGTAGAGAATGACCGAGCCAAGATCCTGTGGGATTTCCAGATACAGACAGACAGAATGGTAATGGCGAACCAACCAGACATTGTGGTGGTGAATAAAGAGCAGAGGAAAGCCGTGGTGGTGGATGTGGCAATACCAAGTGATGGCAACATCAGGAGAAAGGAGCATGAGAAACTAGATAAGTACCAAGGGCTCAGAGAAGAGCTGGAAAAGGCTTGGAAGGTGAAGGCAACAGTGGTGCCCGTGGTGATCGGTGCACTGGGGGCAGCAAACTGGAGGAGTGGCTACAACATATCCCTGGAAATACATCAAACATCTCAGTCCAGAAAAGTGCAGTCCTAGTAGGAACAGCAAGGATACTGCGCAGAACCCTCAAGCTTCCTGGCCTCTGGTAGAGGACCCGAGCTTGGAAAGTGGATGAAACCATGAGTGTGAGAAGAGAATCTATATACTGTATTATATATTTATACATATATATATATATATATATATATATTAGGGTTGTCAAAGTTAACGCGTTAATCATGCGATTAATCATAAAAAATTAACGCATTAATCATGAATTATCGCAGATTAATCACACTATATAATTTGACCGCTCAGTACGCGCTTCAGCGCGGAGGGAGCGCGTACTGCGCGGAGGGATACCTGGAAGGCGGCGGCGCAGGTTGTTATTAGGTCTGCTCGAGTGAATGCATACGCGGCGTAAAGATGAATGGAGAGACTGTGACTGGTGCGCTCGCCTCGGCAGAACTCGGCGGAAGATACAGACGGGACTCTAGATAAAACGAAGGTAGCGTGCATATATTGCAATGATGAACTATCTTTCACCGAAGCACAACAAGCTTGAAATGCCACCTTAAAGCCAAACGTGTTTGAGGCAGCGGCTGCAGGAGCGCTGCTACTAACTTACATCAACACCAAGCCGTGCACAGCAATGTTAACAAAAGCATCACAGATAAGTTAAACAACGCTTTTGCTAAATGGAGCCACAGCATGTAGACCAGTCAACATCGTTAAAGACCAAGGGACACAATATATCAATGATTATGCATATGGCCACACGTGATCCCACTTACAAGTTACCTTCCAGAGGAACAATCATAACCAGAAAAAACTGTATAGTGCAAATAATTATAATTGACATATTCAAGTAAACATTTGAATGTTAAGACAACAGTCATTTTCAAAATGTTGTGGTAATTTATAGAATATCTTTGAAAGTCCTCAATCAAGCAATTAACTGCGATTAATCGTGATTAATCAAAATTTGAAAGTGTGATTAATCTGATTAAAAAAATTAATCGTTTGACAGCACTTATATATATATATATATATATATATATATATATATATATATATATTAGGGATGGGACGAGACCTCGTGCCGCGAGATCTCGCGAGATCAAACTGTCACGATACTGTGCGCACACGTACCGAACTGTCTCGTGAGATTTTTCCATGATCATGAAATTAAGTTTTGTATCTTTGAGCAGCTGTAGTAAATATTCTCCTCCACACACAGACTTGTGGCGGACTTATTCTGACAGAAAACTGTTTAAACTCTGTCTCAGTTTTTTATTCGTAAAGATAGGACCAATATTGACAGAGATAATTAGTCCTAATCATTGTAAAAGTTAGCGGGAAAAATATATAGTCGTCAAATATACGCGCGTACATCGCGGGAACAACGCGGTGTTTTTCACACTTAAAAATAGTTTAAAATAGATCCACAAAGAGATATTTTGGCCTCTGTCATCAATAACTGTAAAAAGGTACCAAAGTCTCCTATCTGTGTGTCTGGTGCCTGTCAGCAGCATGGAAGAATCAGCGGCAGCGCTGTGGAGAAGGAAAGGGAAAGGGGGCGGAGTCTGAGCTACACACAGGGAGCAGATCAATTTCAGTCAAAACTCATTGTTTAAATAATAAAAATCCAAGGTGATACACATAATGAAATGCAAAGCTATATTAAAATAAGATAAACTAACAATAATAAATAATACAAATATTTTTTATTTGCCTTGTTTAAATTCTAAATTGAAACAATTAATGCAAATTATTTAAAAATCTTGTCTCGTCTCGATCTCGTGGACCCAATCTCGTGCTCGTCTCGTCTCGTGAAAATTCTGTCTCGTCCCATCCTTAATATATATATATATATATACTGTATGTACGCCAGGGGTGTCAAACTTATTTTGACAAAGGGCCCCACTGGCATTGTGGTTGTCCTCGAAAGGTCACTTGTAACTGAAATTAACCTTAATAATCTTTGATATACTACAGATAATAGGTGTATTTGATTATTCTATATTTATTGAAGAGACAATTACTGAATAAACATCTGCATTAGTCTGAAAAATGACTTAGGTTAAGACATCCAGATCACTCCTGGCACTAACGTAAAATTAAAGAAAACCTCAGACCGGCAGCCCGATCTTGCCCTTTTGTCCTAGCCGGTCTTAGCCTTGGTCTTAATTATTCCTCTGTTGGCCACTAGTGGCTCTCTCCAAGCTCTATACACTGTCAGTATAGAAGGTGTGGCTCCAGCCAGATGTGAGGGTGCAGTTTTTTTCATTGAACCTGACACATGCTCACGCCTGTGACAAGTGAGCAGCTGCTTTAGGATCACAGGCAAAAGAGAACTGTAGCAGCAGCTTCAGTTTGAAAAAAAAAAAAACTGTACTAATAGAAATCTATTTGGTGATATGAGAGTGAACATGGGTCAGTGTGAATGCTATGGAAAGGCCAAGAGCCATCATGTATTTTTTAAACAATTTTTTACGTGTCAACGCGTCAAAAAAATGATGGCCTCTTTGGCCTTTCCATAGCATTCACACTGACCCATGTTCACTCTCACATCTGATTATATTTTTTATTAAGTCAACAAGCTTTATGTAAAAGAAAAGACAAATTTTTAGACAAAGTTGTTAAAGTCTGTCAAGTAAATAGACTAAATAGACCAAATAGATTTCTATTATTACAGTTTTTTTCCAAACTGAAGCTGCTGCTACAGTTCTCTTTTGCCTGTGATCCTAAAGCAGCTGCTCACTTGTCACAGGCGTGAGCATGTGTCAGGTTCAATGAAAGAAACTGCACCCTCACATCTGGCTGGAGCCACACCTTCTATACTGGCAGTGTATAGAGCTTGGAGAGAGCCACTAGTGGCCAACAGAGGAATAATTAAGACCAAGGCTAAGACAGGCTAGGACAAAAGGGCAAGATCGGGCTGCATATGTTTCAAACTCAAGGCCCATGATGTACGCTTTCCTGTGAGACTGAGTTGGGCTTCCTGGTGTTGGTCTTAGAGCACGGTCCTCTGGGTACAGGTCTGCAGCCAGATCCTCATGGATTTTTGTGTGAAATAGGATTTCAGAATGTTTGTGTCTTGTTCCACGGATGCATTGCGGGCACACACTTCAAACATTATTCTTCAAAATGTTCTTCAAAGTAAGATATTCATATACTGTATTAAGATTTATTTGGCCTAATACATGTCTGGCCTTAAAGTCTCCTATATTTTAACTAAATGTCACTTCTTACAAGAATTAAAGATTACTTCCACTAATGACACAATTTAACTGCTAATTTTCTGCTGTTTAATTCTATTACTCAGCTTTGTCTGTAACGCCAAAAATTATTTCGATCACTTTGCCATCTGCTTGCTAAATTTACCAAGATTAAAAGTGTGATAATATATTATATTACATTTTTCCTGCCAAATGCTGCTTTTAATTCCTCCCTCTTCTAAGCAATGACTCAACTTCTCCAGGCACTTCCCACACACAGTGAGGACAGTGCCGATCGGCAGGAATGATGTAGGCAGTTCTCGTGAATTAGCAGGCTCAGCTGTGATCCCATTTAGCTTCTTGGTTACAACCTAATGAGATTAAGTGAAAGTTTAATCACCTCCTAATCTAGTTGGATTTGCATGTGCTCCGGGGAGGAACAGGCAAAACAAAACAAGAGTGAAGTTTATCCAAAGCAGGTTCTTTGAACTGAACACATAGCTAATGTTACCTCTGAGGCTGTCCAACCCAATTCTGACCCACAGAAGTAGGTGCACAAGTGAAACGAGCCTAGTGCCTGCCTGCACAAGGCATTTCGCCTGCCCTTCCACGCCAAAATTCTTGTGCGGTGTGTTTGACCCCTTCGTTTTTCTGACTGAAA
Source organism: Mugilogobius chulae (assembly GCA_038363315.1). Classification (NCBI taxonomy): domain Eukaryota; kingdom Metazoa; phylum Chordata; class Actinopteri; order Gobiiformes; family Gobiidae; genus Mugilogobius; species Mugilogobius chulae. Next base: position 20,484 of record JBBPFD010000161.1, read on the forward strand.
AGTGGCATGTAGGAATCTGTGGATTTTATGGTACTTTGATGTTGTGAAGTCACTTGATTGTCATGACATGGCTAAGCTAAGAATTGCATTAGATGTGAGTTTAGTTTATTCATGAATTATTTCTTACTGTCAAATATGTCGAGAAATGTACAAAAATGTACTATATATTTAATTTAATTGACCTTTATTTAACCAGGGAAGTCCCACTGAGATTCAGAATCTCTTTTGCAGGGGAGCCCTGGGGGAAGGGTCAGGGGAGGCATTAATGGACATGTTTTTAGTTGTAGTAGGAAACCGGAGTACCCGGAGGAAACCTACGCAGACACGGGGAGAACATCCACATAGAAAGGCCCCGGGCGGCCCGGGAGTCGAACCCAGAACCTTCTTGCTATGAGGCCAGAGCGCTAACCGCTGCGCCACCGTGTTGCCTTTTGTCAGTGAATGTATTTTGATTTGTTTTGTGCTCCACACCATGTATATGGTGATGAGCAACACCAATAAATGAAATTAAAGAATTCAGTTTATTTTTATATAGCCCAAAATTACAAAAACAGTCATCCACACACTGGCCGTCTTTCGAATAGCCTGCTAACTGTAGCGTGAGTCCACAGTCACGTTAACAGCTAGTTTCATACTTTTTGTAGACCATAAACATTGCAGTGAGGCCCGCAGGCATTTAATTTAACACAATGAAATCTACAAGCACATCTTAGCTATTTAAAACATCAAGCTAGCACAGAAAAGACTCGTGTTGTGGATAAAGTCACTAGCTTAGCCTATACAAAGCGTGTGGGTCTACAGAATGTGGGGGAAAAGCCATTTAAATTATCTCGTAATTGCGAGAAAATTATCTCGTAATTACGAGATAAATATTTATTTTTTTGTGAGTACTATGGAGCGCCGTACTGTATTTATATGTGATGATAGTGTTTTAGGGTAAAACTTGATAATACCTTACGAAACAAAAATATATTTTTCAGTATATTTTATAAGAATTCATATATTGTGAAATTTTCATAGCAATATATGATAATATTAGGGGTGTCAAATTAGTACATTAATTGTGATTATTTAATTACAGACATATTAATCAATCATTTTCATCATCATATCATTTTGAAATCTTTAACTTCATAGTTTCCATTTGTGAGTTGCAAAGTGGACATAAGGATTGTTCAACTTGACGACTTAGCAACAAAAAACTTCCAACAGTCTTCATTTTTTTGCAGAATATTAATATTTCCCATCTGCAACAATAATGTAATTACTTAAATTGGATAAAAACAAAACAAAAACACTTTAGTTGAGTGTTTTTCTCAGCATTTTTTTAGGTGAGATTAAAAATAGATTAATTAACTACAGACCATAACTAATTAATCTCTTCAATTTGTAATCACTTGACAGCACTAGATAATATATATTTTGTAATAATATATTTTATATGGAAGTAATATATATGTCAGTATATGAAAATACTGCAATTATTGCCACTTTCGTATATTGAATAAATACATAAATATACTCTGGAATATATTGCTATATATAATAAAATATATCTTACATTATACAAGATTATATATTGTTCTATATATTGAATTATATCTCATATTATACAAGATTATATATTGTTCTATATATTAAAAGTTCTCTCATGACAGTGACAAATTCCTAATTATAAAATCAAGTAACCAGTAACATTTTGTGTGGTTTAATAAACACGAACAAACATAAACATTCATCATTCATTTCCAAACAGCAACAGTAAACCCTAGGTTCAATCTGATTTGGTTTAAATTAGGAGTAACAAGACTTTCCTAACTACCCTAAAGCCACTCTGTGTTCAGCCACCATTTTTGGTCTTACGCGTCCCATTTGAGGCTGGAGATGTGTTGCTCCTTGGTGCTCCTTAAAGTTGGAGCCTTTCCTCGTTTGGGCCATGATCAAAGGGGTGACGTTGCTGCTGTTCGATGGGTTTAGCAGCAGTTGGAGAGTCCCATTCTGTAGCTTGAGGATGCCGGCTGAAGAGTCCTATAGGCCTGATCTGCTCTTGCAGCAGGGCGGCTGACCCCGCAGGGGCCGCAAGGCCCGGAGGCCGGAAAAGGCTCCTCACAGCTCTGTCCCAACCCCCGTTCAGCACGTGAAGAAGTGGAGTAGAAGTTCCAAGTAGAAGTGTGTCCCACTGTGTGTGTCAGAGTACTCAAGTTGGGGGTTTTGTGGAGTCGAAGAGGCGGACTCTTATGACCTGGGAGTGGCTTAGGGCTTAATATGTCCTTACTTAATTTAAATCAGTAAATAGTTAGCTATTATTAACGTATTCAATTAACAAGAACATACATACTGTAACATAACACAACTGAAAACATATTGACATCTCAATTGTTACATTTTCAATAGTGAACTTCAATCTTGATATGAAGCATACAGTAACTGCCACAATCAAAAATATATGAAATAGTGGAAAAGAACAGAACATTTCCAAATGCATTTTTCAACAAGGTTATAGACATGAGAGCACACATGAAAATACCCATGAAAGTAAATGAGTTATAAGAGTTTTTGTCCTGCCAGTGTCTGCAAAGTCACAGCAGTGGCTTTGGTGCTAGAGTCAACACAACAGCAGTTTGTTGAATTGTTGCTGATAAGAGACAGAGAGGTTGTAAAACTTGATCACTTTGGGGGGAAGGTTGCATACCTTTGTCCCTTTTAAAGAAGATGAAAAATACGGTCCGAAATATGCTTTGGTGGTTCATAACGCGACATTGGGTAAAAGAACTTAAAGAAGAAATAAGTGATGAGACATTGTACAACATTTGTGAATGCCAATTGACTACAACAAGCTCTAGAAATTGGAAAATATTTGGTTGCAAGAATGTTGTACGGTATTTTATTACACCAAATATTAAAAAGGCATCGCTGGGAATAAATCAACCCTGTTGGCGATTATGTGGTGAACATAATGTTGGGCACGCCCATGTTTTTGGCAAAGCAGAAAATTGTCTAAATTCTGGGAAGACATATTAAGAGAAATGGAGATTATTTTTGGATACAAGTTGCCATATAAAGTTACAATTCTATATCTTGGAGACATAACAGGGGAAGGAATTCCAGCCAAAGACCAATATTTAGTAAAAATTCTCTTGGCTGCCTCCAAAAAGCCATTACACGCAAATGGTATAAGGAAGATCCCCCACGCTGACCAACTGGAGGGACATTGTGGAAGAAATTCACGACTTGGAGAGACTTACATACATTATAAGGTTACAATATGCATTGTATGAGGATCGCTGGAAAAAGTGACAACTGACCACTCGTTCTGTAATGTTCATTGTCATATTTTTGTATGAAAAAAATATAATAAATTTAAGTAAAAAAAAAAAAAAAAGTTCTTGAAGACCGGAGACAGTTTGTCTGCGCAGTGTCTCAGGGGGGTGGGGGCACCAGAGTGGCTGAAGAGACCTGTGCAGTGAGGGGGGTGGTGGAGGGGTGTGGGACTTCAAACCAGGCATAAAAGGTGTTAAGTTTTTCAGCCAGTTGTAAGTCGTCAGCAGCGAGTTGGGCTCTATGCTTTTGTTGGTGAATTGCCTGAGCCCTCTCCAGACAGAGGCGGTGTCATTGTCAGAGAACTGCTTCTTCAGACGTTTATTGTACCGAGATCTCGCCTGCTCCACCTCTCTTGAGAACTGGTACTTGGCACCCTTGTAGCTCTCTCTGTCGTTGGCTCTGTAGGCTGCTTCTTTCTCCCTCCTCAGCTGTCTCAGTCTGGGCGTGAACCAGGGCTTGCCGCTGTTAAAAGTAACCCTGTTTTTTGTTGGAATGATGCTGTCCTCACAGAATTGTATGTATGGCGCCACAGTGTCTGTGTAGTCATCCAAGCTGTCTGTGGCAGCTCTAAACACGTCCCAGTCTGTTGTGTCCAAACACGTGCGAAGCTCCTCCACAGCCTCGCTGGTCCACTTCTGAGAAGTCCTCACTGCAGGTTTAGAGAGCTTCAGCTTCTGTCTGTATGAGGGGATGAGGTGAATCATGGCGTGATCCGAGAAGCCCAGAGCGGCGCGGGGCATGGCTCTGTAAGCTCCACTGACTGTAGTGTCCCTAAAAATATATTGCAATATACTAGAATTATATTACAATACATCAGAAAATATATTTCAATATATGATAAAATTTCTAATATATTTTAACATATATAGCATGGTGGCAGAGCGGATAGCGTTCTGGCCTCACAGCAAGAAGGTCGCGGGTTCGATTCCCGCTCAGACCCGGACCTTTCTGTGTGGAGTTTGCATGTTCCTCCTCGTGTCTGGGTGGTTTCCTCCGGGTACTCCGGTTTCCCCACCAACTGATAACATGCATGTTAGGGAACACTTGGTGGTAGTCGGAGGTTGAGGCGCCAGGTGTTAGGTGAATCGCCTCTGCTGAGTTGCCCCAGGGCAGCTTACTGTCACTGAGTGGGGAGGGAGGGGTTCATCTCACTGTGAAGCGCTTTGTGACTCTGTGTCTGTGAAATGCGCTATACAAATAAAGATTACTTACTTACTTACTTAATATATTGCTATATCGTGAGTCATACACTGAAAAAAAGTGATTCTGGACCATAATTTGTAATATTCTATAAGAATTAAAATTTGAATAAACACTCTAAAGTACATTCATGTCTGAAACGTCTTAAGTTTGTTGATACTTTAACTAGTGACGGGAGTATCAATACTGAAGTAATGATAAGTGGATATTGACTCTTCAAAATCTCAGTATTGATGCTCATGCAAATATAATTTCTATATGCAAATGTTAAATTATTGTGGTCATTTCCTCATTGTTGTGTGTCAATCTCACATCAGCTTCAGCTAACTACCTGTTCCTGCTGATTTTTTTTTTTTTTTAATGCCTTCATCCAGGGCTGGACTGGCCATCGGGAGCACCGGGAGTTTTCCCGGTGGGCCGACGCCGTTTTGGGCCGGTCCGGTGGAAAAAACTTAATACACATCACGTTACAAGTAAACAGCTGCCCAGCGCATGGAGCGCACCGGCCCCGCCCACGGCCCCCGGTCATTCAGGGCAGAGAGTGATAACTAGTCTGCACACGTTGTGATGCCGGTGTCGGTACATTTTTGCGTTTGCGTCTCTTTGTTGTGTTTGTGTGCAGCGCTACGGGCTTTGAGTGCCAGACCGCGCCAGACAAAGAGATAACGGCCCCGGCACCGCACGCTCACTCAACTGAGAGAACAGCGCCAACAGGCCGCGTGTAGGGGACACTCAGCCCTCAGTGAGGAGGAGGATACAGGAGGCGTGTCCAGGGTATAACGTCTACTCTGCCGCATCATTTTACAAACGGTGGCTTTGATCACTTGTGAAATAAACACAGCTCAGCTTTGGAACGAGTGCAGCCTTTTCAATTCAGCCTGTGGAGCTGACAACACTGTAAAAATAACACTGCAAAAATATGAATTAGTAAATAATATAAATTTAGTTGGCTAAAAGTTATTTGCTTTGTGTAATTGCACAAATTTAAAGTTAATATTTGCTTAAAGTTGATTTTTGTTGCCTTTTTTTTGTGTTAATGTTAAAAGGAATACAATTTTAGGTATATTTATGCAGTTTTTAAAGATTTTTGTAGATAATAGTCTGATTTTTAGTGTTCACAAATCTTAATTTTATCATTGGACTATATAAAATTATATAGTAAAAATATTTAGTATATAATAAAAAAATATAATATAATATATATATAATATATATATATATATATATATATTTTTTTTTTTTTAATAATATGCGTGGGCCGGTCTGAGGCCAAAATTCCAGGGCCCTGCCTTCATCTGTAAGAATGTACTGGTATCAAGTATTGGTACCCAAAAAATCCCCCCAAAATACTTCTATCTCTAGTATTCTATCTACCAAACCTACCCATCACTAACAAGTCCATACAATGTGCAGCTATCAAGTTAAAAAGCCACTAAACGACCAGAACAAAGTTTTCTCAGCCCAGGTGCTACATGCGGTGCCCGGAGGTCTGGAGAGATGCGGGGGGGGGGGGTGTTCGCGGGGGCGTGTCCCCAGACCGGTGAAAACAACATGTCTGGCAGCACAGACCACGGCCAGGTCTACTGGAACGGACATTTGCGGTTGGATTATTCATCCCTCTTTTTCGGACTCAACGGGACATCACGGAGCCCGACGGCCCTGAGTGAAGCCTGGACATGCCGCTGGATGAAAGCCAAGTCTCCAAATAGCCAAGCCAAGTGTCCATTAGCTTTTAGCGGCTAAAAGCTAATGCGCTAACACCGAGCTAATGCTAAAGCTACCAATGCCCCATGTATTTTGGATAGATCCGTTTGGTTACTTTCAGATGTTTATAGTGTAAAGTTCCTAATGGAGACAACAGGACAGTCTGTGACACAGGACGAACCTCCAGACACATGGACAAGCACAATGGACATTAGCTGTGAACATTTGCTAAGATCTTAGCTAACTGTGTCTGCTGTCTGAGTTTGACTGTGTCTCACTTCATTTGACTTTTTTATTGTTCCTTAAGCTGCTGGTTTTGAAATGAACCTTTGATGGTACTAGATTGATGTTCAAAATATGTAGAAATATAGGATGGAAAATGTCAAAGTTTTACATATATAATTTCATATAATGTAAGATATATATATTGCAAAGTATGTATGTATGTATGTATTTAATATATGACCACATTTGAATGTATTATTCATATAATAAAGTATATTATGTCATATGTTTGCATATATTTATAATATTTCTTACAATATATAATCCTATATGTTATGAAATATATTTTAATATATAGAACAACATATTATCTTGTATATTATGTCATATATTTTAATATATAGAACAATATATAATCTTGTATAATGTGAGATATATTTTAATATTTATAGCAATATATTCCAGAGTATATTTATGTATTCATTCAATATACGAAAGTGGCAATAATTGCAGTATTTTCATATACTGAAATATATATTACTTCCATATAAATATATTATTACAAAATATATATTATCATATATTTCACAATATATGAATTCTCATGAAATATATTGTCATTTAATATATTGAGAAATATATTTTTGTTTCGTAAGGGGTGGCAGTGATCCAACATGTTCTGCTCTCTTGTCGGGCATTTAACAAACTGTCTGTACTTGGGTAATTCCTGGCTCAGATTCCCTCATGTTAAAATCCCCGGGGATAATAACTAAAGAGTCCGGGAAGGTCAGCTCCACACATAAAATCTGCTCCGCGAGCACACGTTGAGCCTCGTGCACGTCCGCGCTCGGCGGGATGTAAACAGTGGCCAGAATGAATGAAGCGAACTCACGTGGGGAGTAGAATGGCTTACAGTTTATGAAGAGATTCCAGAGGAGGAGAGCAGTGCTGGGAGATCACAGTCACATGTAGTTGATGTAGAAACAGACACCTCCACTTTTTGTCTTTCCTCCGGATAAGTCCTGTTGTCTGTCCGCGCGGAGGAGCTGGAATCCCTCCAGATGGAGCGCGCAGTCCGGGATCTGCTCGTTGAGCCACGTCTCCGTGAAACACAAGACACAGAAGAAAGAAAAGTCCCTGTTCCATCTCCTCATCAGCACCATTTCGTCCGTCTATTGCAATAAATTTTTGTTTAGTAAGGGTAGCCAGGGTTCGCTTTAAGGCTGTTGAGTAGAGAAACACAGGAGGATAAAACATAAAAACAATGAAGGAGACCTTGGCTGCAGCGGTTAGAGGCGCTTTCAGGATGCACTTGTTGATCCGAGGTTAAGTGTGTGTCTGTCAGTCAACTCTGTCTGTCAGTCAGCTCTGTGAAATAACATAGGCCATCATATAACATCATATGCAATCCTGATGCATGGCAGCTAATATAAATATGACTTAATTGCATTTTTTGCTGAACATTTGTGATATTACATGTACAGTGTTTCTGCTGCATTCATGTATGCGTGGCGCACAGACACGCACAATGAATGCAGAATTCTGGCCGCCACAGCAAAAAACTTTTAACCTTTTAATATTGAACAGCCCTGCATCTGCGCAGTTTGCATGGTGCTACAGTGTCAGTAAACTAGGAATCAGCTTGTGTGTCGTATTACACTTGTTTTGTTGGAGGAGTCGCTCTTTCTTTTGCTCTGCCTCCCAGAGCCGAAGGAAAAGCATGCGTCTCTGAGCGCACATTCATACACACATGCTCCACACACATAAGTGAGAAACTTGCACTACTTGGCAGGATTGAGACCATGGTGAGACAGAGATGAGATGAATGGTAATGCTCCTTATAAACACTTTGTTCTGTGGTTTGCTTTGTCAAGACTCGTGTTGCTGTTGTTAGTGAGGGCAAGCTAAAACTCCGCTAGCTCTAACTTTTCAGTGTTAAACGGACAGAACCATTCATTTTCTACCGCTTAATCCCGTTAAGGGTCGTGGGTGACTGGAATCTATCCCAGTAACTGTGGGCCTTAGGCAGGAAACACCCTGGACAGTGGCCAACTCGTGCAGGGTTAGACAGACAAACATTCACTCATTCTCTCTCTCAGTCATTTACTAAGGAAAATTAACAGATGCTCAATTAACCTAAACATGCATGTTTTTGGAAGGGGGAGGAAACCGGAGTACCCGGAGAAAACCCATGGTGACACAAGCAGAACATCCTCCAAAGAGAGATGTGATGTGACATGGTCCAACCAGGGAGTCGAACCCACGACCTCCTTGTTGGGAAGCCAGAGCTCTAACCACTGGGCTACCGTGCACACTGGACAGCATCACATTAGGCTTAATAGACTATTAAATTATATATATATATATATATATATATATATATATATATATATATATATATATATATATATATATATATATATATACTTACATATGCAAGTATTTTTTTATACTTGTATAAGCCCCGAATGCATCATGCGCCACGCCAAGCCTTTGAGGCCAGCAGAAACACTGATGTAGATATTTAATTATTTTAGAATGTCTTATTTCTATTTAAATATGATGGGCATTTGATATATATATATATATATATATATTGCTTCTGATATACACTTATATTACTTATTTACTTACACTTGTTTTTGTTTTAGATACAAAGACTTTGCCTGTCCGTGGCTGGTGCAAACCTACTTAGGAGAGACCACAATTCCAAGGGAAGACAATCCGTTTGCAATACTGCAAAGTTAATCAAGTGTGATTCCCTGCTTTGGCTAAAATGGCTCAGCAGTATCTGGGAGCACCATGTAGTAGCGTAGACAGTAAACAACTTTTCAGCAGAGTATCAAATATTGTAGAAGAGAAACAAAATAAGTTACCTAATGAAACTGCAGAGATGCTGATTTTCATGAAAAAGAACTTTCAGCTTACATTGTCATAAGCTTGCAAATTGCAATCCTACTTTTGTTAATCTCCTAATTAAGTTGCTCCACTTTTCTGTTATATTAGTGCATGTTAAGTGCCTTTATTTATTCATGTAAAAATGTGAGTCAGAGCTTTTTGTTTGAATTTTTTTTGATATTTCAGTGACATACATTTTAGTTTCTTGTTTGAAAATGTGTTTCTTTTGAGTTTACTGTTCAATTTGTTAGAACATAAAATTCAAATCTTATTAAGACAGTTCCTAATAAGATTTGAACTGTCTAATCTTACATTTAAGATTAGACATTTAAAGGGGCACTGTGTAAGATTGAGAGGAATTTTAATTATCTCTTACAGTCCACAAACATTTAAATCATATTTATTCTTTACAACATAAATACTTAAGAGAGCACTGTTAACCAATCCACATCAATTGTGATGCATTTATACGTATTTGAAATGTTTTATTACGGGCCGGAATGTGGATCATGGCTAGATGTCAGCATGCTAAATAGGCAAAATGCATGTGAAAGGCTCCCTCTGGTGTTCAAAGTGGAAATCACTTTGTTTGTTAGTTTTTCTTACACAGTGCCCCTTTAAGGGGGTTAACTTTACATATAAAGTTGACCCCTTTAAATGTTAAGGTCAACTTTAAATGAGGCCAGCTATTGTTGTTGGCTCACAGTCAGAATGTAAGAAAAATAACATTTTCAAAAGTAATGTAATTGAGTTAAGTAGTTTTTATTTTTGGTTAGAGTAGCAAAGATATCTGTATTGTATGTATGATGAGTACTAAAAAAATAGTACTCATATCGGTTTTGAAAAAAGTGGTATCGGTGCAACTCTAATTAAGACAGATACAAGGAAAAACAGATTGGGGAAATCATCAGATTTATGTTGCCTGATATGCAAATGCTGCAGAAAAGTTCCAAACGAGTCTGGAGAATTGACTTAAAAATAACGCAAAAGATCTCAGAGCTTCATGACACCACAGATTTAAAATAGCATGTTTTCTGAGGCTCAGAAGAAAAAAAAAATCAGACAAAACTTTAGCTGTTTTTGTAATGAGGAAGCAATGTCTGAACAGGATTAGAAATCTCAAAAAAGTTGATTTTGCATAATATGTGCCATTCAGTTCCAGTGAACAAACACATTTCTGTTTTCTTCTGCTACCGTATTAAGAACAAACCATATGTCACCTTGAACCAGTCCAAAAGTATTAGCACCAGCCTTTACCCAGCATGCCATCAGTTTTATCTGAGAAGACAAATTCCACACACACACAATGTCCCACTGAGCTGAGATTGCTGCTCCTAGTAGCTAATTGGCTTTAAAAGACCACCGAATACTGTTCAACCAGGGATCAGCCTCCAATTAACGGACAACACAGCAGCAATCGCAGCTCTTAGGCTAATTGTGAGAAGGTGCTGTGTAGGGAAAGGTCACAAGCACTTGAGATGAAAGGGTAGAGCCCAGCATACTTTATATTTGAAGAAAAAAGATTTCTGATATGATGTATTGTATCTGATGATATTGATTATATATCCATTATATAGGCCATATGTACATACTGTATATATATATATATATATATATATATAATATATATATATATATATATATATATATATGGCCTGACCCTGAGTTTCCTGGAATATCCAGACTATATATAAAAAAATATATGGTCTTATATGGACACCGTGTCCCTCTTTCAAATTTCAGTTGGCGTGATTGACAAATTCAAAATTTGGGACACGCATCACTCCTGTATGAAAACAAACATGCTGCATACGCCCCCAAAAAATTGAAAAAATATCATGTGGAACTGAAAAACAATAGCACATTTTTGCAGAATCAATGGGCCTCATTCATGACACGTTCTTACGAACAAATTTGTTAAGGGCACCTTACAAACATTTTTGGCATTTACAAAATTTGTTTTTGATGGAAAATGTTCGTCTGTAAGAACAATTCTAAGAACACTCAGGAGCACTCGAAAGAACAAAAAAACTGCTGTTTCAGAATTTAAATTCTTATAGAATTCAGTCAAAAACTAATTTCCTGCATGATTGTTTTTTTTTTATAAATTATAGTATATAAAATAATTTTAGAAACAAAGTCAGCAGTAATGCTAAAAAAGACTTCTTTAACCCTTTGTCTGCCTCACCAAGAAAACACCAAGGAAAAAATTATTTGTTTGCATTTCTTTTACCCTTAGAGGAGTCATAAGCAGAATCAATGATTTTTTACTCTACAGACCCCGTGGTTTTCAAATTATTGATCTCTACCAACGGTTGAGATGTCACTTGATGGTTAAAGTACAAAACTTCATACAAATACCTTGAACAATGAATTGATTAACATAAAGAGCTAATTTTGAAAGATATAAAGAACAAAAACTCTTTATTTCTTTGAATATGGCACAAATTATCTCTTAATTTTCATTACAAACGAGGTGAATATTGCTTCGAATGAGCAAATATTACATTTCTAATTTTCCCATCTGCATAAAGTAAAACAGCACACAATTAACACACAATATACTTCTGCCTGTATTCAAAAAGATAAAGACATGTTTGTAAAGCTTTTATAACATTGCATTTATCGTTTCAATATCTTAACACTCCTCATGTGAGCCATATTTCTGATCAACTGATCAAAAGTTGACCAGAAATATGTTAAGTAGTTGCTAGTTTCCATTTTCACTTCGATAAAACATTACAGAAAAACATCACCTAACATAATACAATATCTCTTCTCTCATCTGTGCAGTTGTGCATCAGCACACATGCTTGGTGTGTGCATTAGATCCAGTTAACCTCTGGTGATATGCTACTAAGCATCCCTGGTTTGCATTCAAACACAGGAAAACGCTGCATTTCCACCTGAACACTCCCTTTGTACAAAGGTTGTATCGTTCTCACTTTTCGCTGTGAAAAGGCCAGTGTCTCAGGATGTTTCAGAGCACATATGGTTGGGTTTTTTGTAAGATCTAGTTCAAACCGATACCAGTTGGAACTGTTAAATACCTGTTTATTTTGAGGGAGTCTCCACTTCATTCAGGCTTTTCAAAAGAGCTTTCTCCCGCTTGTGATGGTAAAAATCAGCATCTTCTACTTGATGATTGTAATTATTCAGATCACCTTAAGATTCCTCAGGATTTTCTGGTTCAAGCGTCAACTTGTGCAGCTTTGCACCATAGAAAGATTTAGCATCCATCTCCAAGTTGTCTAACAAATAATAAATTAATTCATGAAAAAAAAAAAAAACTCTGACAATGGTAGTAATAATATACCAGACTGTCGTTTAGTTAAAAGGGTATTATTTGTCACAATTATGCTTCTCCACATTCATTCTAGAGTTTTATAATATTCACTTATTTATACTAATGTAATAACTCCGATCATGACAAAATAAAGACATATAAAGTAATTATCTCAGCTTAATCATAATGTATAACAATGTAATTACACTTGATGTGTCATATTTACAACAATAACTAAAAATAAGTTATAATTTTAGAGCAAAAAAGCTCATTTTATTTTGATTAGGTTATTTTCTACACTTACCATCAAGCAACGAATCAACCATTTGGTTGAGCATGTTTTCAAAAAAAATATTAAACATTTAATTTATATTTTTAAATGATTTTAAGTAACCCAATTCTGTTAAGTAAGGTCTCTAGTCCACATATATGTCACAAAACTGCTCCTTACTTTCAAACTTTCACTGAAAACAGTCAACATGTGAGAGGAGATTTTCGTGTCTTGAACTTCTTCGTTGGAGGGGGTGTGGAGACCACTACTATTCAAAGACACAGTGCCATCTAGTGGATTTCTTTAGGGTAGTGAATCTCAACCAAATGGAAGAGATGGCTCAAACGTGTTAAACCAAGTCTCATTGAGATATGGTGACCCAAAATCACCTCAACCATTTGGTTGAGCCGGCAGTTAAAGGGTTAATAGACCTGCAGCAGCCTGTCCCAGACTCAGATCCACTGTGTTCTAACCCTCACTGTGCACTGTGCACCCCCGCTACAGCCAATGCCTCCCTTCCCCCGCATGCTATTTGTACTGCAACATGAAACGTCATATAAACTGCAAAATCCAGATTGTTTCAATCCATCTGTGACTTGAACATGTTTCCTCTGAGTGTGTTCCATCTGTGTTTAGACATTTTTAAAAGATGCTGAAGTTTTTAATCAGTGAAAGTCAGGAATGGGGCAGGAAGTCAGGACCTTCCTCCTCATTTCCTCTTTGCTTCGGCCTCTCTCCCAGCCTGTGAAAGTCCTGCGGCCGGCCCATATTTGCCATATAAGGACAGTGGCGGACTGGGAGAAAAAAGTGGCCCGGGGTTTTGTAACAGACTGGCCCACATGACCAACAATAACCAAGCCTATAATTACTCTGCTTTATACAATGACGAGTAAAAGTAAATTTACAGACAGACCCTTATACCCATAAGCTGATAATTACAAATATATTTCAATTTAACGATGTGTTGATGTAATTTAGGGTCTGGGGGAATTCTCCCCCAGGAGAATTTTTAAAAATGCAATGTAAATTCCTGTATTTTGGTGAGTTTTAGATGTGATTATCCTATTGTATGATGTTATTTTTCTGTAATTAAAAATACATGAGGCAGTTAAATAAACAAAAAATACAAATAGGGCCCCCCCATAGAGGCCAAATTTAGGGGCCCCAGCCCCAGATGCCTTTAGCTCCGCCCCTGTAAAACTGAGCTTTAGGAGCGTCGCAGACTCGACCTGACAGGACTGTCCTGAGTGATCAGAGCAGGGAAAACACGAGAGCTGCTGCTTTTGTAAGGTTAGTGTCTGTTTTATGTCACATGCAGGCAAAAGTAAAAGTTATAAAGACCTCTTCAAACATTTCCGCGGTGCGCCGTTTTGCGCGATTTTCTTGTTATTTTTCTGTTATTTACACACGTTATCTTTCACTGTACATTTTGGGCCTTTTCTCCATGAATATAAGGCTGATTTGCACAAAATATGGCTCAATATGAAGCTCCAGTTTCACAGAATATCACTGAGAGTTTGAAATGCTTCTCAAAGAAAAGATCTGTCTGTTAAACAGCTCTGTTTTGACGCTGCACTGACAGTCACACGCAGCTTCCCAAGGAGGGAGGGAGAGAAAGAGAGAGAAAGAGAGAGAGAGGTTCAAGCGCGGCTCTTTGGCTCATTCAGAAACATATGCGCCTCCACACGCGCTCTCTCACTCTCTCTCTCTGCCTCACGAGCCAGCTCTGCGCGCGCGTCTCTGCCCGTCACAGAATGGAGGTGAGTGAATGAGCCCACTGTCTGGGACGGTAGCGCACAATTCACGTTCACCGGCCGCTAAGCAAGCTCACTGCCTGCATGGCCCGCGGCTGTCAGACACACTTTTGTCAACTTAAAGACGCGAGAGAGAGACAGACGCGGCCCGGCCCGGCCCCCGGCTGTGTAAGCGCTTCAGCTGGGTCTAGCATCTGCGCGGCGGCTGCGGCCGACTTCTCACTTTTTGGCCCACTGACCACCGGCCCACCGGGGAAATCCCCGGTATCCCCGTATGCCAGTACCCCCTTGTATAAGGATGAAGCTTACGTAATGCATAATTCATTTTTTAAATTAATTTCACTACCTCGTGGCAGAGGCAGTGAAATGAATTTTGTATTTCAATTTGACCAAATAATTGCTAACAAACCAGACTATTTTAAATGAAATGAGAGACCAACAACGCCACCCTGTTTTATAGTGCCAGGGACACTTACCTAGGCAAGTAAAAATAAAAGGACAACACAGGTACGGTATTGAGCGGACAGGAGATCAAAATAGAAAAGGTCAATTTTTATTTAGCTCGAATACAGAAAAATCAACAGTGTAAAGTTTCTTTAAAATTCAGTAGCCTACCAATTCACTCTTGCATTCACTCTCATAATTAAAATATTGCATTATTTGACTGGATTACATAAATACTCTTCAACACAGCAACAGGAATTCGGACTTTTTATTTAGCGCGGTCCACTGCGGGCCACAGTCCAGAGTTCAACTCGGGCAATGGACAGGCCCGATGTCTGCTGCGGCCCACAGTCCAGAGTTCACCCGGGCAATGGACAGGCCAGACGTGTGCGCCCACTGCAGAACACTGATCAGTTGGTTGGAAACGCAACCGCCCGGTTGCGTACAAGACCCGAGGTCGCCTTGGAGCCCAGAATAGCATCGTCGGGCGAAAGGAGTCTTAAAAGTTGACCACGGGACCAATGGAGCCAGACACTGATGGAGAGATGAATTCGAGAGGAAAAGAGGAGAAGAGAAGAGAGGCCCGCAAGTTTGCAATCCAAGAGGAAATTTTGAGAATTAATTCCATAATGTTCGGAACCATATGAGCCACGAGAGGGGTACATACCCAAAAATACGAGCGTACGGTGCACGAAGCAACCAAAAACCCAACCAAAGCCCCAACAACACTTTATCTTTGAAGGTGTTGCTCTAGGAAAAATAGCACCTAATAAGTAAACCCAAATTTTGATTAAATTTTTTTAAAAGCTAATTACTTACCAAATACAGTGCTTAATGAAGGCACCACAACGGCTGTGATTTATTCCAATTTGTCCCGTGCGTATAACGCACTTGACGCCACGCGTTAGAAATAAGGAAACATTAAAATAATATAGAAACAAGCAGGATTTTGGGAGACCAGACTTCTTACTTTACAAGCGTGCAGCACAAGCCACAGGTGTTGCAGAGTGGAAAGTTACTGATAGTGTTTACGCACGCCGTGCGCGTTCCAAAGCTGGAAAGACATTAAGTTGGATTGATTTGGACGAAGGAATAAAATGACTAAATTACACGAAATACTCACAGTACGAGCGCCGCGGCTATTTTTGTTTTTAGACAATTGTTTGCAACGGGTTTGGTGCTCGTGCTGCTGTGCACAGCTCTCCAAAGCAGCAGATGACGTCAGAGGCAGCCAAAGATGAAACGTGGGTAAAGAGACCTCCTTTTAAGACCGGACTCGTGCCCTTACGAAACAAAAATATATTTCTCATTATATTAAATGACAATATATTTCATGATAATTCATATATTGTGAAATTTTCAAGGCAATATATGATAATATATATTTTGTAATAATATATTTTATATGGAAGTAATATATATTTCAGTATATGAAAATACTGCAATTATTGCCACTTTCGTATATTGAATAAATATATAAATATACCTATAAAGCTTTAAATGACTTGGCCCCTTCTTATATCATAGATGAAATAACTCCTTATCATCCTAACCGTTCACTTCGCTCTTAAGATGCTGGACTTCTGGTGGTTCCTAGAGTCTCTAAAAGCACAATAGGAGGCAGAGCTTTTAGCTATCAAGCTCCCTGGTTATGGAATCAGCTCCCTGCTCATGTCAAAGAAGCTGACACAGTCTCTACATTTAAGATTAGGCTCAAAACGTTCCTCTTCGGATTAGTTTATGGTCAGGTCAGTTAGGAACAGACTCTAAACCCACAGTTCAAGTCAGGCTGCCCAGGAGCAATTATACTGGGGAAAGTATGGCAACTTGAGCACTATCCTCTCACTTCTGCCTTTCTTGTAAAGAATAATAAACTACAGTTCATCTCTAGTCTGTTCTTTGCTATTCACTCGTCCCCTGTCCCACTCCCCTCTCGGGGAGTGTAACTGTTTCAGATCGTTGCTGTTCCTGTGACGTGGGCCGGACCACTGATGCCTGGACCTCCGCCCCACCTCCCTCTCCAGGATTGGCCTGTCCTGTTCCTGCTAGACGAGTCGTTTCCCTCTGCTTATGGACTCTGGCTCCACAAACATAAACTCAATAACTTTAGTCTTAGTTACATCTACAGCCTGTCCGTCCATGGGAGTGGATCCCTTCTTCACTGTGGTTCTCCTCGAGGTTTCTCTTTTTCCCTTAGGGTTTTTTTGAGTTTTTCCTTGCCGAGAAGGAGGGTCTAAGGACAGGGGATGCTCTGGACAGTCATTCATTTGCTCTACTAATAATCTGCTTTGACATGCTTGATCAAATGTTTCATTGAATATGTACTGTTTTATTTTGATTTCCTTTGCTAAAATTAATAATCTTGGGAAGTCCTCAGAGACGACTGTTGTTGTGATTTTGGGCCATACAAAAATAAATTGATTTGATGATGAATATACTCTGAAATATATTGCTATATATATTAAAATATATCTCACATTATACAAGATTAAATACTGTTCTATATATTGAAAAATCTTACATTATACAAGATAATATATTGTTCTATATATTGAAATATCTTACATTATACAAGAATTTCATAATCTATAGGATGATAGGATGCAAATATATGACATAATATACTTTATTATATGCAATAATACATTCAAATGTGGTCATATATTAAATACATACATAAATATAATCTGCAATACATAATAAATATAATCTGCAATATATATATATATAAATATATATATATATTATATATATATATATATATATATATATATATATATATATATATATATATATATATATATATATATATATATATTTTATATTGAGAGGTTTATTTCAAAACCAGCAGCTTAAGGGAACAATACAAAGTGAAGAGACTAGGGCTGGGTACCGTTAGATTTTTTTCGATACCAGTACTTTAACGGTACTTGCTTTTGGGGACTGGTTCCTTAACGGTTCTTTTTTCGGTTCTTGCTTCTTTTCAAATATTAATTATAAGACCAAAATTATTTTTTTAGCCTTTTAACAATGTTACATTTGTCAAACTACACACATATAGTCTGTTCAGTTAAGACTCAAAACAAAGCGCATGCAAATGATTCAGCTGTTCCTCACGTGGACTGCCACATGGGGGGAGTAAAGTTTCACTTTCACTTTCTCGCCACACGTGGCACTATAACAAATAAACGACACAAAAACTGCTCTTAAACTGCTCATTAAAACTTTTATCTCTCTCTTTACGTGGAGACAAAAGAAGAAATGAAGAAGGCTGGATTAGGCTATTTCTTCCTCGGACTTATTTGGCTGCAGCACAGACGCGCCACAGCTGTTCACATTTGGGATTATGCAGCGACGCACAGGAGGACGCACAGGAGGAAGGAGGACGCACAGAGGATGTTACGGCAAAGTTTGGATTATATTATGTGTTTGGCATCATTCTTCTGCGTAAACTTTAGACTTTTATTTGATCACAAAGATTTATGGAGCTCAACACGCAGACTTTAGACTGAAAGGCTCGCACTGAAGACTGTTTTAATTGAATATGGACCAGTTGTTCCTTCGTTTCTTCTATTTAAAAAGGTAAGCGGACACACTGCGGTTTGTTTTTGACACTTGCAGTTGCAGGGAGCACTGTCTGTTTGGGACAAATGAGACGTGAATTGTCACGCGGTTTGTTTGGGAGAACGTCAGAAGTGAATTGCCGTGAGTGGGCATTTGTCAGTTAGGTTACGTGTTTTTTGCTTTTTGTGGAGCACAGTTCCTGTCATTGTAGGGAGCGCGCATGTGGCATGTTTGTTGATTCTGTTTTCTGCTTGTTGATGCGGAGATTTAAGGCCAAGGAACCGAAAAAATGGCACCGAAAGTGCGTCATGTTTTCGGTTCCAGTATTTCCCGAACATTTTCGGTCGGTTCCAAGTAGGAACCGTTTTTCGGTGCCCAGCCCTAGAAGAGACACAGTCTAAACTCAGACAGCAGACACAGAGTTAGCTAAGTCCTTAGCAAATGTTCACAGCTAATGTCCATTGGGCTTGTCCATGTGGTCTGGGGGTTCGTCCTGTGTCACAGCAGACTGTCCTGTTGTCTCTATTTGTAACTTTAGTTTACACTATTACCCTCTGAAAGTAATTAAACGAATCTATCCAAAAAATATGGGGAATTGGTAGCTTTAACATTAGCTTGGTGTTAGCGCATTAGCTTTTAGCGGCTGCTTCAGTCTATTTGGACACTTGGCTTTTATCCAGCGGCCTGTCCAGGCTTCACTCAGGGCCGTCAAGCTCCGCGATATCTCGTCGGGTCCGAAAAAGAGGGATGAACAATCCAACCGCAAATGTCCGTTCCACTAAGAAGCTAGACCTGGCCGTGGTCAGTGCTGCCATGTTCTTTACACCGGTCTAGAGGAACACGCCCCGCATCTCTCGGCTATTCAAATATCGGCCCGCGGGCCAAACCGGCCCACTAAGCGATATGATGTGGCCCACCATGATAAAATGGGCCATGAACTGGACCACATTGTGAAGAAGCCTGGAAAACACTCCGTATCTGATTTACAGTGAACAGTGGTGGATACAGCAACATAATGCCAAGGAAAAAAGACTGGCCCATCATAGTAAAGTTATATCTGGTATTCAGTAGTCTGCAGTACTTTTAAATCAACTTAATCAGCTAAAATGCCACTGATATTTCTTTTGTTCAGTTTTGTTCTGGTTCACAAATGGTGCTCTAGTCCTGTTCCGGCCCTTGAAATATGTAGACCCAGAGACATAGAGTTGGATTAACTCTAGGTTCAGCCTAGTCCTTTATCTGTTGTTCTGATAGTTTTGATGTATTTCTGCTAGTGTTACCCCCAATTTACACCAAAGCTGCAGCAGCGCGTAACTGCAGCAGCACGTCATACGGCCGTCATACGCGCAGGACTCGTTTATAATGGAATCAAGTCTGATTTGGTTCTGACAATTTACACCAGAAGTGTGAGACGCGCGTCTAACGGCCGTCTGACGGCCGTCAATACGCTACGCGTCGTTCAAATAGGTCGGACTTCTAATTTATCAGCGTCAACGGCGCGTCTCCCGGGCGTTTTACCAGGAAAAAAACAGGAAAAAGCCGCGCAGAGACAAAATTAAAGTGCTATGCCCTTTCAAAATACGTCAACTACAAAGATTACAACCACTAAACCAACATGTAAAGTGCCCAGAAGCTCCGTGAACGGCCGTGAACGACCGTGAACATTGCAAACTTTCCGACTTCAAAACAACTTTAAATCACGTCCTTATGAGACTCTTTTCTCCATGAATATGAGTTGGACTGTTTTAAACCACACACCATTTTACAGCTTAACTTGTAACGAACGTGTTTGTGAAAACAACGCTGATCCCTCTGTTGTCAATCGATTTATATGAGCCGGTTTAGCCCCTACCAGCGTCTTTTTTTCTCCCCCGGCGGGTCTGCTCTCCCTCCAGCTGCTCTTCTCGGTGCTGCGCGTGCCTGTTGGGGTGCAATGCGCGTGGACGTGGATGAGAGAGCAGGCGAGAGAAATCCTACGCTTTTATTTGCGGGACGGAGTGAAAAATAGAAGAACAATTAAAGTTCTTAGTACAACGTGAAGTAGGCAAAAAACCCTGATGTATAATATGCAAATGCAGCACCGCGGCCTGTTAATGAACACCGCACCTCTGATTCACAGTTTTAGGCTCTTCCTCGTTCATAATATGGAGCAGTTTTTTGGTTTATTCATGTGTGTAGATGCTCAGGCTCGCGTTATTGGAGCAGCACTGACGCGTCTAGTGGAGATTGAAGCTTTTGAAAATACGCGCGTATGACGTGCTGCTGCAGTTACGTGCTGCTGCAGCTCCTGGTGTAAATTCCCAGTTAGCCTGTTACAGGACAGAGCAATTTAGACTTATTTTCAATTTTCTTGGGCCAGTTCTGTTGTTCGGCTCACAGATGATAGTCCCTTGAAAAATCTGGCCTGCTGTAAAATATAATTGAATAGCCCTGCTCTAGACCTCCAGGCACCACCCCTTTTTCTGTATGTAGAACCTGTGCTGAGAAAACTTTTTTTTGGCCGTTTAGTGACTTTTTAATTGATAGATGCACAATGTATGGAGTTGTTAGTGATGCTTAGGTTTGGTAAAGATAGAATACAAAGTATTTTGGGGGGATTTTTTTGGTACCGATACTTGATACAGTACATCCTTACAGATGAAGGCATTTAAAAAAAAATAAACAATTCAGCAGGAACAGGTAGTTAGCTGAAGCTGATGTGAGATTGACACAAAACAATGAGGAAATGACCACAATAAATTAACATTTGCATATGGAAATTATATTTGCATCAGCGTCAATACTGAGATTTTAAAGAGTCAATATCCACTCATCAGTACTTCAGTATTGATACTCCCATCACTAGTTAAAGTATCAACAAACTTAAGAAGTTTCAGACATAAATGTACCCAGACTTAAGTTTCCGACATAAATGTAGTGTTTATTCAAATATGTACTTTTAATTCTTATAGAATATTACAAATTATGGTCCAGAATCACTTTTTTCAGTGTATGACTCACTATAGCAATATATTGTCTACTTATATATTGCTATATATGTTCAAATATATGAGAAATTCTATCATATATTGAAATATATTTTCTAATGTATTGCAATATAAATTCTAGTATATTGCAATATATTTTTGTTTCGTAAGGGTGGCTCCGTCTGGTCCGGTCATCTGGAGTGTGCAGTGCGAGGAAAGCTGACTCGCGAGTGCGAGAAAAAACTATAAACCTAAGTAAAATGAAATACATCTAACAAATGGCCCGTGTCTATCGCTCTGATGGGTAAAGTTTGTGTCCAGTCACAGAGCAGGTAGATCAGGCGATGAAACAACCGGAGACACGACAATGCAAAATACACTGTTCTGCTTTCATCATATTACGGTAACAAACAGTGAATAAAAACACAAACAGTCTCATAACTTAATAAATGCCATTAGAGTGCTGATTATTTACATTAGAGAGTATATTTCGGCGGCACGTTTCCTGGTTTGATCTAACTCCTCCTACCCCTTTGCCTGTAAGTATGCATCCGAATTTTCTTCGTTGTAAGGGTTGTACACTTCTTTCCATTTACCCTCCCCTTAACGCTAAAGAGGATCGGGATACCCCTTCATCTCTTGTAAATGCACAAAATCGAGGGTAGTGCTAAGGCAAAGGGCTAAAGGGTAGAATTGGGATTAGGCCTGAGTCAATCACACGACTAGAATATCAACCATTCTTCCTAGTGAAAAGTAGACTTAAGCTTAATGTGAATGAAAAAGCTAAGCCTTCACAATTGACACATTAATAACATTAGCCCAATTTAAATGTCATGTGATTAATTAGGCTGTCGACTGATGCCCTGTAGATAGTTAATTAATTCATATTAATCCTGTTGGGATTTCGTGGCCTGTCTGTGATTACTGCTCTGATTCTCTTATTAGTAACATGGAGAGGAAGATATGATGGCCATTAGCTAGTAATTAGTGCAATTAGGAAATGCTTTACATTTGTTCTATGGAGACATGTTAAGTACAGAGAACTGCATAGAATGTCTGTTGGTTTCTAATTACTATTTGGTTTTCTGTAATTAAACCAAGTTTTCTTATTACATTTTGATCTAATTTAATCCACAAAGATCTAAGATCATCCACAGAATTGATCTAATCTCAACCACAGATCAGATTTAAACTCAAGCCAGGGCAGATCTAAATTTATGTACAGAACAAATCTGAAATTATGCACAGATCTAAACGCATCCTCACAGTAGTTCTAAGCACATCCACAGAGCATATCTGAACACACCCACAGCGCAACCCATAGGAAAAATGTGTTGCTCATCTGTTGTTCAATCTCATCTCATGAGATCAGTTTGAGCTTCTCATATTTGAATCATTCTGTGATCATATGTTTCTGAGTTACTTCTCCTAAGGGTCCCTTAGGAGCAAAGATATGCTAAAAAGAGAAAGACATCACTGAGACATTAAGAGGTTGAGTTGAGAAAGTCATTTGAGCAATACTTGAGAAGTGGGATACACAGAGGAGATCTTAATCGTGTACCCCTGATCTCAATTAGGTCCTGGTTATTTTGAAGGGAATCAAAGAGAATAACATGAGATGAATATGAGACTTTTATGAGACAAAATTGAGAAGCATGAGCCTTAAAAGAGATCTTATAATTGTGTCCAATGTCTCTTCCATGTCTTGGTCATTTCTCTTTAGAATTATGATTATGAGCCATATTTGAGAAACATGAGAACACATTGAGAAAGTAGTTAAGAATAATTATCCTTGGTAATTACAACTGTAAAAACAATACAGAAAATTGAAAGATTAAATTTTTTTATTGGGGTAACAATGGTGTGTCAGTGTACCATAAGTATAACTTTCCCCTCACAGTTTGAGAAACACTGCTATAAAGAACACTTCCAGATTTTATCTGGATCACAATCACACTTGCGTTTGGATCAAGCATATGGAACCATGTGAACAGGACCTGAGAACCTACTACTAACACAAATACTACTAAACCACTGAGTCAACTTGTAGTACTGTGGTCCATGAAAATCAAAAACAATCACACTTGCGTTTGGATCAAGCATATGGAACCATGTGAACAGGACCTGAGAACCTAGGTTAGGGATGTTCATCATGTCTTCTTAAAGTATTTAAATGAAAGCGTTTTCTTCTATATCAGACAAGTATCGGTAAGAGATGGTTTATTACCTGACTAGTTTCGACGGATCACTTCCGTCTTCGTCAGAGGCGTCGCACGTCGCCATGGTGACGTGTCTTATCAGCTGCTGTTCCCAGGCGTGGCCAGCCCAGCGGACCCGTAAGGTCTACCGGGCTGACCACGCCCCCGCCGCTCGGTGGTCTTGGAGAAGACTGCTCCACGTACAGGAGAGTTGGAAAGCTCCCTCATCTCGATTCAAAGTGCGTGGGCCTCGCTTTCTGATTTCTATTGCTTCTTTGATCCATCGTTTGTATTTGTTGGTTTCTTGATTAATAATCCGTGCATTGTCCCAGTCCATAATGTGGTTATCCGTTTACAGTGGTCTGATATTGCCGACTTCGGCAAGTGGACAATGCACGGATTATTAATCAAGAAACCAACAAATACAAACGATGGATCAAAGAAGCAATAAAATCAGAAAGCGAGGCCCACGCACTTTGAATCGAGATGAGGGAGCTTTCCAACTCTCCTGTACGTAGAGCAGCCTTCTCCAGAGACCACCGAGCGGCGGGGGCGTGGTCAGCCCGGTAGACCTTACGGGTCCGCTGGGCTGGCCACGCCTGGGAACAGCAGCTGATAAGACACGTCACCTAGGCGACGTGTGACGCCTCTGATGAAGACGGAAGTGATCCGTCGAAACTAGTCAGGTAATAAACCATCTCTTACCGATACTTGTCTGATATAGAAGAAAACGCTTTCATTTAAATACCTGAGAACCTACTACTAACACAAATACTACTAAACCACTGAGTCAACTTGTAGTACTGTGGTCCATGAAAATCAAAAAAAAAAAGGAAGAGAGAAAGGGACCTACTCCCTTGAACCTGCTCTGGCCCTACATTTATTAACAAAGTCTTTTTTCAGCTTTGCTTCCTCGATTTGGTCCCAACCAGGTAGTGTCGAACACTCAGGACATAAGCTGTAAGACAAGAAAATTAAAATCTTACATGAGTAATGTGACGATACCACATAGACATACACAACTGCACTTCAGGTATTAAATGACATAACACCGTGAAACGTCTATCTCTTTTCACACTAAGAATTACAGTTTGTTTGATTAAATCATAATTATCTATTGACCCTATTTCGTCCCGCCTACTTTTCTAGGATGTGCACTTCCTGTTTAGCTGCATTTAGCCTTTAGATTTCAGTCGATGGGTTTATTTGAACTGTCATTATATTTAATTAAAATTGTCCCACAAGACAGACAAACAAACATGTTAGCTACCTTAACAAAGCTAAACAGGAAGTGCACTTCCAAGCCATGTGGGCGGGACAAAATAGGGTCAATACAACAATAGTTGTTCTCCTTAAAAGGTGACATATGGTGCAAATGGGCTCAAAACACTTTAAAACATGATTTTAAACACCTTAGCATTGATATTTTACAATTTGAAATAATGTCACTGAGAATAACAGAATAGTTTGTAAAAGGCTTTAAGCCTGGAGAAAAGTTGGTTCAGGAGCTCCTCCTGCTTTAACTTTAACTCTAACTCTAACTCTAACTCTAACTCTATATGCATCGCATCAGCTGTAAGCTCTGCTTTGTAGCTATGTTTGTTTGCATTGTCCCTGTCAAATAAATAAATAAATAAATAAAAATAACAATTACCTAAAAAAAAAAAATCATAATTTTATGGAGCAGCGTGGTTAGTGCTCTGTGCTGCAGATGTTAACACACTTCAGGAATTCTACATCGATCTGGGATCGCTCCTGCAGAGATAACCTGAAACTGGAGAGAGCTGACTGGCTGAAGCGCACCAAGACTGACGTAGTCAAACAAGAAATCGCTAAATTAGTAAATTCAAAAATATATATATTTTTTTGTTTTTCCAAAACTATAGGAGCAAGCATTATGTTTCTCAGTGTTAGCATGTTGCCAATATGTTTTACTAAAAGGTTTGTTGTGTTTGTGAAAGCTAATATTGACATATGATTGGTCCAACTCGCTGGTAGAGTTGAGTCAGGGTTTTTTGTAATTTTGGAAAACTACAAAACTTTCAAGAATCCAGTTTGCTAAGGTTGGAACAATTAAGTAGTAGAAGAAGAAAAACAGGAAGAAAGGTACAAAGGAGGAAGATAACATTCCAGGTATGTTTTTAACAAGGACACATTAAAACATGGTTTAAAGTTGATTTTTATGTCTCCTTTTAAGATACGTTGTGTTACTGGATAAGACTTCATTTCTGGTGTTAAACTCCTCTTCTGATAGTAATCATCGCTACACTGTCCAAGTCAATCATTATCACTACAATCCTGAACACAGATTAATTTGAGAAAACTTACTTAGGATTCCGTCAACTTCTTGGCGGTCAAGGACCTGCTTTCCTTCCTTTCCTGAGGAACTGTTGCCAGGGCGGCCAAAGGGGACTGCATTTTGACACTCCTCAACAGTGAAGAAATGATCAAAAAGTGCATGAAACAGACGCATGCAATGTGGTTTTGAGGCGTGATTCATTGCAGCAAGGCGGAACGATGAGATGAATATGCCGCTCCCAGGAAAGAGCTCCTGCTGGCCCGATAGCGAATCTGGGCTGTTGTGATGCCTGTCCCCGATGAGCTCACAAAGAGCCTGAAGCTCTCTGACCTGGCCTGGATCTGAAAGAGAGAAATAGTATAAACAATACAAGAGTGAGAAAATACCTACCCACTCTTTGAAATGGTTAAAGGCTTTAGAGGCAGGTAAGTAAAATTTTGAACATATTAAAAACATGCCTCCACGACAGGTATTTACAGTCAAGGAAAAAAATAAGAAACTAAAAAAATAAAAGAAACCCTATATATACACTGTATATATATATTTACTTTGTGTTGTTTAGAAATGCATAACATTTCCTTTCATCATTCAAGGTGAAAAGACTTACTATACAGTATATATATTTTACTAATTATTATTTGCCAATAAATGCTCTAAATGACAATATTTTTCATTTAAATTTGAGGAGAAATGTTGTCAGTACTTGATAGAATAAAACAATGTATCTTTCTTGTTTGTCTGTCTGTATGTCTGTCTGTTTAACACCTCAGCCCTCTTTTCGGACTTTTTTCAAAGTGATCTGAAACAGTACATTTATATGTTCAAAACCACTAATACAGGTAAACAAAACAAAA
Organism: Mugilogobius chulae; assembly: GCA_038363315.1. NCBI lineage: Eukaryota > Metazoa > Chordata > Actinopteri > Gobiiformes > Gobiidae > Mugilogobius > Mugilogobius chulae. Next base: position 47,468 of record JBBPFD010000161.1, read on the forward strand.
ACATCATGAATAAATGAGCTGAAATGACTTGCCTATTCTCGAGATGACCTCATCGACCTTTCTCTTTTCACACAGGATCCTTTCAACTTCCCATTTACATCCATCACATGGTGTCCATGCACTTTCTGGCACCAGTTCATCTCTCCTGTATGGTGTAAGGCGAGCTTCTTTTCCAGGTGGATTGACCGCAAAAGCTGCCGGGCCATATGATGATGAGCTGGATGTATGGCTTCCACCAGGTGATGGACCAGAGGTGTTGAGGCCATATGATGATGAGCTGGATGTATGGTTTCCATCAGGTGACGGAAAAGGGGTGTTGAGGCCATATGGTGATGAAGTAGAGGTATGGCTTCCACCGGGTGATGGACCAGAGGTGTTGAGACCATATGGTGATGGAGTAGAGGTATGGCTTCCACCAGGTGATGGACCAGAGGTGTTGAGACCATATGGTGATGGACTGACTGTATGGCTTCCACCAGGTGATGGACCAGAGGCGTTGAGGCCATATGGTGATGGACTGACTCTATGGCTTCCACCAGGTGATGGACCAAAGGTGTTGAGGCCATATGGTGATGGACTGACTGTATGGCTTCCACCAGGTGATGGACCAGAGGTGTTGAGGCCATATGGTGATGGAGTAGAGGTATGGCTTCCACCTAGAGACAGACATTCAAACAATATTATTTCAAACAAAGCACCAAACAGTTATATGTATTAGTTGAAGTTTAATGATTAAAAAAATGGGCTCTGTGGACGGAATTTCAGTTGGCTGTGTACGTTCAAAATAGTTAACTTCTGTATGTATGACCACTTCCTGTTAGCGTTAGCATTTGTGCTGCGTTCATGTGGTCCTCGGGTGCTCTTGTTTCCGAGATGAGAGGTAGGGGTTCCAACCTAGTTTGCATTCATGTGCTTTTTACTTCGGAAAATCGTGATGTTGTTAACCATAATAAATAAATGACACAGCACTTTTAACAGAGGTTAACAGACCTAACAGTGAGATCTGATGCTAGCCTGTCCAAAAACTAACGTTAAAGGTTGTTAGTATTTATTTTCTAACTGATTTTCATCAGTCTCCATGTGTCAGTGACGTCAGGTGTAGAGCTTGGGCAGCTCCGTTTGTCCCAAGTTACCGAGCAGTTGTTCCGAGCTGCTTGAGCGTTCATGTGCATTTTTTAACTCGGAACAACTTTTTCCCGAGTTCCCGAGGACCACATGAACGCGGCATTCGACACAATTATGTCTCTTTTTAAACACACAAGTGTTCTCTGATGAAATATTCCTCTAATATGTAAAGTCTTTAACATGTTTTCAGTAACATGTTACAGAAAACATGTTAAAGACTTTACATATCAGAGGAATATTTCACTAGAGGACACTTGTGTGTTTAAAAAAAGACATAATTGTGTCTAACAGAAAGTGGTCGTACATACAGAAGTTAGCTATTTTGAACGTACACTGCCAACTGAAATTCCGTGCACACAGCCAATTGACTGAGCTGACTGTACATATTCTTGATCGATTTTAGATGTATCACCAATCGATTAGTCGACTAATAGCATTAACTATAGCATATAGCAGGGTTACTCAAAGTCCGGACTCCGGTCCGGATCCGGACCTCGAGACCATTTTGTCCGGACCGGGCAGCCGTTCCCTCGTATTTTTAATTCTGTGCTCTACAGTCTACACCCATGAGCGGACCTTGCGTTTACATGTTTTACACCAGAAGCACTTCCTCCCTACCGCACGTCTTTCTCTCTCTCTCTCTCTCTCTCTTTTTTTTCTCTCCTCTCCCTCTCTCTCACCCTCTCCTTTTTCTCTCTCTCCTCTCTCTCTCTCTCTCTCCCCTCTCTCTCTATCTCTCTCTCCCTCGGGAAGCTGCGTGCCACTGTCAGTGCAGCGTCAAAGCAGAGCTATTTAACAGACAGATCGTTTCTTTGAGAAGCATTTCAAACTCCTAGTGATATTCTGTGAAACTTAAGCTTCATATTGATCCTTATTTTGTACAAATCAGCCTTATATTTACGGAGAAAAGGTTCAAAATGTACAGTGAAAGATAACGTGTGTAAGTAACAGCGGAGAAAATTGCGCAAAACGGCGCACCGCGGAAATGTTTGAAGTGGTCTTTACAACTCTTACTTTTGCCTGAATGTAACATAAAACATACACTAACCTTATAAAAGCAGCAGCTCCGCGTTTTCTCTGCTCTGATCACTCAGAATAGCCCTGTCAGGCCGAGTCACTAACGCTCCTAAAGCCCAGTTTTACAGGGGCGGAGCTAAGGGCATCTGGGGCTGGGGCCCCCTAAATCTGGCTTCTATGGGGGGCCCTATTTGTATTTTTGTTTATTTAGCTGCCTCATGTCTTTTTAATTATATTAAAAATAACATCACACAATAGGATCATCACATCTAAAACTCACCAAAATACAGGAAATTGCATTTAATTTTTAAAAATTCCCAGACTCCCCTGAATTACATCAGAACCTTGTTAGATTGAAACATATTTGTATTTAAGGGCTTATGGGTCTAAGGGTCTGTCTGTAGATTTAAATTAAAAACAAATTTATTTCAAGATAGGGGTTGGGGCGTGGGGAGCACTACAATATATATATATATCGGGGGAACTGTTATCTCATAACATGCATTGAAATGCACGTTATGTTATGTTTACATGACTTTAATGTTTACACTCTGCTATAAGCATTTAATTTAATGTCATTAAGTTGAATAATAACAATAATAAATGTTATACTTTTTCATCCGGACCTTTGAACTTGATCGTGTTTTAATTTCGGACCTTTGGATAAAAAGTTTGAGAACCCCTGGCATATAGCATAACTAGTTTCTGACCAAATATCTGACCCAAACAAAAATAAAAACAGCTAAATGAGATTTTTATGTAAAACATTCAGAATAAGTTTGTATTTTGTATCACATTTTGGTCAACTAAGACATCAATGAGTGATCAACTGATTAAAATATCAGTCTAGCTTACTTTGAACATTTAGAATGTCATTTTTTTTTTCGTAACGTGTTGTTTTTTTTTGCAGCATTTTTGTTGCCTTTTTACTACAGCCGATACACTCGATATTGCATTTTTGCATATCTTCAAGACAACAATCACGATGTTATCTAAAATTCAATATATCTCACCAATGGTACACCCGGTGGTAGAGCTGTCACAAAATTGCAATAAACCATAAATTCCATTTCTGTAAAGACAAATTGCCCAGAATAGGCAAAAAACAAATGACATCATGATTTGTCAATACTCTGTTACTGTTTTTTATGTATATTACGGCGGGTATCAATAATGAAAATAAACATACTATGACTGAAATCTGCTAATCGTTTTTTACTTCAAAACAAGGTTTGTCAGTAATTAATAGCCTAACACATCAGAGATAGTGGAAGGTGTGGATCATGACACTTTGTTTCTGTCAAAACAGAACAGTGTAGAAATTATATTGCCTATTTCCCCCTTCGAGTAGGTATTAATATAATAGTGTAGTAGCAAGAAAGTGCCAATCACCAGTAGATATTGAGTTGGTCGTAATATACTTAGTTATATACCAAGTTACTGCTGTGTCTGTTAATTTCTTGGAAATGTGACACATTAGAAGTCAACTTAAAGTCAGTGGTAAACTGTTTAGGGTCTTTTTATTGTTTTCTAATGTAAAAATGGGTCATATTGGACCCTTATACGTATTTAAGAGTTAAATAAAGTGTTGTTTTGAACTCTGACAAATATGATTGGACGATTAAAACTAAAGTCGTGGGCCCAGACCATAATTGAATAATTTTGATAAACATACCTATTTAGTGGTGAGCCAGTGGTGTTGCGATGTCAGGGCTGCAAACTCATGGGTGATGAAAAAGGTGACAGTTTGTCGCGACACCGCACAATTCAGAGGGGGTCTGGGGGTCCTCCCCCAGAAGAATTTTGAAAGAACAGACATCATTTCCTGCATTCTGGTGCATTTTTAGAGGTCTTAAGACAACTGGACAAGAGTGGATGCAGCTATAATGTGACATATAAATGCCTGATATTTCTGTATTCTAGCCCAGAGCTTCCCAACCAGATGGTTCTTGAAATGGTTTCAGACTTTAAAATAGGCGTTTTCCCACATGAAAGTACCAAGAACTAGTCCCCACATTCCTCCAGTCCTTGTTTAGTCAGGGGAACTACCCTGTCCCCATGTTTGTGTTCACACAGCAACAGTTTCTGGAAGTGGGTCTAACTAGCTTTAGCATTAGCTAAATGTTACAGACTGTAAAGTATGGAACATTTAAATAAGTGATTAAGTGGTGTTAGGGAAACAAAAGTTGTCTTTTTTCGATTCCACATTAAACTATAATGTGCAAAACTTAATAACATCAACTGGAATTAACAATAAAACAAAATGATTCACTGTAATTCATAATAATAGTATTATAGGCTCCCATTTACAAATCAAATAAATACATTTTGGGAGTTACTGCCTTTAAATCATTTTTTCTTAGGGATAAGGAAAGTTTATCTAAATGTGAAAATGTGTAAAACATGTTTAAAAACAAAGTCAGTGTAAATGTGTTTGTGTCACTAAAAGGTTCCTGGTCTGACTGGAAAGTACCTGCTCCAGAGCAGGAGCTAAAAAAGTCCCTAAAATGTGGCCCAGTCCATAGTTCCTGCTCTGTGTGAAAGCTCCCAAAATGGGGACAGGAACTAAAAAAGTACTAGGAACTGAAAAAAGTTCCTACAGTGGGAAAAGGCCTAATGTGAAATCTATCAATTTTTAATAATTTTAGGGCAGTGGTCTCCTACTTTTTCCTGCTAAAGCTACTTAAAAAAAAAAAAAAAAAAAAAAAAAAGAAATCTGCCAGTGAGCTACTTCTATTATAGTTTGCAAAAAATGTACACTATTTATATATCTATTTATTACTCTACAGTTGGGCATAGTTCCATGTCTTCTGTGCTACGCCCTCTACAGGCTTCGTTATTGGTTACACTCCTACTCATAGAACTACAGTTACATTAGGTAACTAAGATTTACGTTTAAAATTGTAAAAGATATGTAATTCATGAAATTTGACAGTAAAAGTTTGATGTGTATGATTTTAAAAGTTTTTGAAAGAGGTCAAGAGCTACTGGCAGCTCCCAAGCTACAGGTTGGAGACCAGTGTTTTAGTGGATTTAGGGAGATTTGTGGCACAGTATTCAATAAAACAGAAACTAAGTATTAGAATGGGAACATTTACCTACAGCCTAGATTGCCTTTTTGTATTATTTTTATAACAACTACTACCACTATTACTACATAAACATATTTATGAATTTTCTTCACTGACAATGACATAAACATTGTACTGATTTTGGTTCAAGTTGGTTTATGCTTAAATAAAATGCATATTGCTAAGAGAGTATATTATTAAATGTAGGCTATCTGACATTTTTCATGTATCATTTATTTAGGCAATGTTTTCATATTTATCACAATGTTGTAAAAGGGATAACATGATTTACAGTATATTATTATTATTGTTAGCCCTATTAATATAATTATTGCTTATTTTTATTTATTTACGTGTATTTTTTATTTATGTATTTATTTTTAGCAAAAGAGTTGTGCTATCTTGTCTTTGAAAACAACAGAAGCGTTTAAGATTAGTCACGTCAGCTGTAAACGGTCTGACATGGGTCCAAATAAAGTGAAACCCTCTCTAAGTTTGACGCTGTGGCCTTACGCGTGCACAAACCTCCCCGTATTTGTGAACAGTCCTGACAGAGAACGCCAAACCCACAACTGTCCACTGTCGTGAATATTTGAACATCCCCTTTGTCCACGGACACTCACAGATCTTAAACCCGGGCTCACACTGCATCCAGTCTTTACTTAACTTGAAAAGTCCGAGAGTGGCTTCAAGTTGGTTTGTTCTACTCACGTTCATCAGAGCCTTGCCGTGCGTCTTTCCTTAACGCTGGTCAAACAAAACTCTCCTCTGTGGTCAAAAAAACTCTCCTCTCCTCACGTCTCCTTTCACCTGCGCTCTCCCTCTCGTGTCCCCGCACACGCGCACACACAAACACACGAGTCCCGCCGCTGCTCGAGCGCGGGACTTGGGACTCGTAGATTCATGTCCGCGGTAGAGTCTGTGGGCACCAGTGTGAGCTATCAGCTGCTGCCGCTGGCTCATGCCGTATGTACAGGGACTGACACGACCCGCGCAGATTCGGGACCCGATGATATTCTCGCCTCGACCCTAGACCCCCCCCCCTAAATATTTTTTATTGCAGATCTGCACGATTCACGTAAACGGCCCCTGGGAGGACCAAAACGGCGAATTTCGCCGAAAGGTGACAAGTTTGCGGCCCTGGATGTGTCCCATCAGGTGATGGGATTTTTCCGCCATGTTCAAACAGTGGAATGCTACTTATTATACTGGTGTCAGACTCTGATGTTGAATCAGACGGGTCAGAATCTTTTAACATTTGTAAAAAGGACTCTTTTGTAGTTGGCTTAGCCTGATCTGAAACATATTCCACAGTAGCTCGGTAAAATCTGCCATCTGACCACTTCGCGACCACTGGATCTCCTGACGTTAGATCTTGAAGACGGACAGGAGATTCATCTCTCGTAAAAATGTCAGATGAAGAAAAGATTTTTCCAGTATACCCGTCCTCCCACCTCACGAAAGCAAAACAGCCTGAGAGAGAGGGCAAGATAGCATTTAACAATTTCTATTTGCACAGTAATTAAAAGTATTACTGATATTTTTAGATGACACACACAAACACACACACACACACCCACACCGACATACAGTAACAGAAACTATACTTACCAGATTTCTCATTTGGGGGAGGGGAGTGCTGCAGGTCCTTCATTTTCTGAGTGGGAACCCGTACCCTCTTTTTTACTATTGTTTTGTTTTTGTCCATCCTGTAAATGAAAAAAAAATAAATTTTGGATCATAAAGAAGGCATGTTGCACATTAAAAAACAAATACAAATAGCTAAATTATTAAAGTTAGCTTATATTAGCGCGAAAATATTGCCACTTATAACCCATAATCAAAAACAAAACGCCAACATGCTTCAATGTAAAAAGAACAAAAAATGGCGCCAACAGCCCATTACATTTATTCACAAGGACACCTTAGATGCTCAACAAGGTGCATGGCTGTAAAACAATAAATTCAGCAGTGAACAGACAAAAACACAGCCATGGGGAACTTACAACAATTACAAGTGTACAATAAACTCTCAATTCAACAAGGACAGCTGGGTGTCTGGTCATTTATTGACATTCATGTGCATCTGATTTGACGTGATCCATAGATACAGTCGGCAAAACGTCATATTTTGGGGCGTGGCCTGCTGAGAGGGAAAGCGGCCTTGTTCCAATATTCACACTACACTTCACTTAAGTGTGCATTTTTTTGAAAGTGCGTCAAAAATACGTGCAGAACAGGTAAGAAATGGGACAGTCCACACTTCAACATGTTATGAATTAAACTGCTGCTAAAGTTAGTTTGGATCATTGCTTAACTTGTCACAAACAAAGTGCTGTGAATGTCAAGTGAATGTATGCATTTATTTGCATTAAATTTTATTAAAACATAAAGCATTTAATATATATATATATATATATATATATATATATATATATATATATATATATATATATATATATTTTTTTTTTTTTTTGGTTGTTTTTGTTTGTTTTATACATATTATTTCATGTTCATAGATAAAGGATTTGAGCTGTATAAATAATAAAAGTGAATCTGATTGTGTTCATTTTGATTTCTGGAAATTATTTGGAGTCTGTTATATTTTTGCGTTACTGTCACTTTAAGAGAGAGGAGAGTTTGCGCTCCGGTGGACGTGCTAGGAATCAGCTGTGGCAGCGCAAGGTACGAGCCAAATTGTTTTTTACGGTAGTATATTAAGAAGTATAGTAAACTGTGCCTCCTGTTAACGATCGTCGTGAACGCGCATTTTAAGTGCACAAGTGCGAGGGACAGAGCATCTCCAGCCTCACCATGTTACAGCCAATGAGTTATAATAATGACTAGAGAGAGCGTAGCCATGGTAACCTACAGCAACAAATGTCCAGTTCCAGCAGCCATCTTGTGTGGAAAGACTTAACTGAAGTTCTCAGACAAACTAATGGTAAGCTGAACTTTGAAGTGACTTTTTTACTTAAATACTTTGATAATTGAACTTTTACGTATTTGTACATTTATTTATGCTTCTGTTCAACCAAAATAATGTGAAAAAATTAAGAAAAAATTTTTTATTTTTAGCTATTGAAATCTTACAGTATTTTATAGTCACAGCAGTGAAGCCAACACAATAATGATAAATGTTTGTGCTCATTTAATATAATAACACACAAAATTAATTAAAATCTGTATCAAATCCAGCCACGTGCAGTGTTTTTAGGCTGAATATTTATATTCACAATTCAGAGGAAAAATGACCAGACACAGACAGAAAACAGTCTTCTGTATTATGTAGACTATAAATATATAATTATATTTTCAATTACCCCCCTTCATCTATGAATTATCTGACCTTGTTTTTACAATGTTTTCAATTAGAATTCTGCTGCCTCTCCCCTCGCAAGATGGCCGCCGCAGCCGCCACAGCAACAAGCCCCACATTCACTCTAGTCATTATTATAACTCACAGCATGGGAAGCTAAACTGTTTAGCATTTTCTGGCGAATTAAGTGTATTTTCAGCACAATTAATTTAAGTCGAGTTACAACCAGTTTTAAATGGAGGTTACTGATGTGGCGTTATGTCAGAAAAGCAAACAAAAAGTTAAAAAATATGCTAAAAGACGCCATGCGGCGCTAGCATCACGTTAGCATTTAGCTCGCGGCTACCGTTAGCATTGTTAGATATATTTACATACTTGGAAGGTTGAATCAATTTATTCATCTCCGTGTCTTCGTGTCTGTATTTGACACAATATATCTCCTAAAGTCCACATTTGCTGTTGTAGTTGCTGAGCATTGACTGATAAAGTTTGGTCACTGCCAGCTAGCCAACCATACCATTTCAGATTAATAGCATGTCAACTTGAACTTAGCATAACTGTTAGCAAGTCTGTTGGCACATTAAACAACAACTAAAGATCGCTAAATAATTACGGTTAGCTTATATTAGCGTCAAAAATCTCAAAAGATCGTTATATAACTCAATGTTTATAACTCACCTTCCTCACAAATGACAAAAAGCAAAATGGTGAACTAACACAAAATGCCGCGAACGAACCACTATTTTTTCCCAAGGACCATTAGCTGCCCAACAAATTGCCTGACTGTAAAACCCAAATTCAGCAACAACAACACCACTGCTTGGAGATACCTCTAGACAGCTAGCCAACCATACCATGTCAGTTAAATATTTCACCTGATTTTTTTTTTATTCAAATTTTCACAACATTATGTAGTTGACCGACTAGTTAATAAATAACGATTCTTACCTCTCCAAATCCAGGCGTGGCCAGGGCAAAACCTGCAGCAGCTGCAGCCAAAGGACACTTGCCTCCAGTGGTGGTCACGTCCACTCCCGCGACTCGAGAGAGTGCAACAGAACAGCACAACTTCTTAGAATGACCCACTAAAAGTAAGTAAATTAATATAAATCAAGATTTTATTTTATTTATATTTAGTAAATATAAATGAGCTCGCATTACATTTACTTTTATGTGATCAAATTGATCATCAATACTAATACTAATATTAATAATTATTAGGTAGTTTGACTAAGATTTTGAAATAGTTTTACTTAACAGTACATTATTAAATGATTATAAAACAACTATTTTATTTCTGACAATTGTTAAATGACCATGGTCTCTGCTTATTAGTAAACAAAAAATGCATTTTCAGGTCAGGTTTTTATCCAGTTAGGAGAAACTTCCTGCAGGAGTAGGGCAGTGGTTCCCAAACTTTTCAGACCGGGACCCACAAATTATTGATATAACCAACTCGCGACCCCCAAAGTAGAATAAAATAAATGTCTTTAAAAATTTCAAGTTGGAAAACCATTCAAATTAGGCTAAAATGCATTGATTTTTGTAGAATTATTGCTTTTAATGACCAATTTCTAGTCAAACTTGATGCTAAAGTAATAAAAACTGATTAAAAACCAAGTCATAAATGTAAAATTATATCTTGAAATCATCTCGCGACCCCCCGAGGGTTCCCGACCCCCACTTTGGGAATCCCTAGATTAGGGTGACAGATTTCTAAATCCAAAAAGTGGGATACGTTTTTTCTTAAATTCACTGTGCATTTTAATGATTGAGCAACAAAACATTAAACTTTTTTATTTTTTTCAACAATGGCACTGTAAATCGATGTTATAAAAACATTATTAGACAAATATTTTTCAACATATTATGTGCTGCTAATGGTGAAAATCTGGACTACTGGGACAAGATTTGTAAAAAACTGGGACAAATCAGTGTTCCATCAGATATTTGTGGGCATAGGACAATGAGTCTAAAACTGGGACTGTTTCATTAAATCGGGACATCTGGTCACCCTATACAGGAAGGATGGAAGTGGAACAATGTCAGATTTACCCTGGCTACAAAATGTATTTATGTTTTATAAAGAGATGATTAGATGTGAACACATATTACTGAACACTTGATGCTTCATAAATAGTTCATAAATAATATTGTAGAGTTTCACTGTATTTTCCAGCAACTTGTGTCTGTATACTACTGGAGTTTCAAAATGACCTGAAGAAAACCTGGAAAACGATGGAGGAGGACTGGTAATGAAGACCCAAATAAACGACCAAGAAGGACTGCACAATTGGTGAGTATAGCCTCGTATAAGCTGTGTTGCAGCAGACTTTCAGCATAATATACAGTATTATATTTAATACCTTATTTTCTTCCCTGCAGTCACACCTCCCTGCAGCCACCAATCTTCACGTGGAGAGACTGATCAACATTTAGGTAAATTATGAAGTGTGTGTGTTTTATGTTCAAAATCTATCTTCTCTGCTGTCTGGTTTTAGCCACACCCAGTGGCAAGTGCAGAGGTGAGAGATAGATACTCTGATGGAGATAGATACAGTTGGTAAAACCAATCATCGCATCCTTCCATGAAGCTCACCGTGTGTCACGGTGATGCTGTGGTATTCAGATCATTATTGGCATTGTCTGCCACTGTCAGCCTGTATCATATATATTGTATCCTTCCAATTCAAACCCTGTCCAGCTACTCATTTACTTGAGGTTCCACCACTTCCTATTGTTGTGTGTTGTCATAAGTTACATCCACTGTGGATGTTATTACGAACACAGAAACAGCTATAAACACAAAATTATCAAGATGTGGGGGAAAATAATATACGTCTTATTAGGTGTATTTATATAATAGGTTCCATTTATGTTAACTTATCTCTTGTGTTTACTTTTTTCTCTTTTTCCTTTTATTTTGTTTATTATCTTTTCACTTTCTTGAAAGAAAATCTGTTACAAATGAAAAATGTAATTCCAGCAAAATGCGTCTTTTTCTACATTATCAAGAGGGTCCTGATCCAGAAAAAGATGTGAACCATTGATCTGTCCTCTTCTTTGTGTCAGGAGCTTGCATAAGGAGAACACAGCAAGGGGAGGTGCCTCCTGAAGGAGCCCAAAACGCTGCACTTCAAGGGAAACATGTTCAAATTCGGAGTGTCCATGCAGGATGTACCACACTCAATCTGGAACATCAAGCCTCCCACCACCTGCCAGGTACACACACCTGTCTGTCTGTCTATCTGTTTGTATGTCTAATGATATTTTTTGGTTGAGCAGATCCTGCAAAAAAAAAGTGATTAATTGTGATTAACATTTAAAAAAAAATCACAATTAAAATGTTGAATCGTTTGATATCACTAGTTGTGACAAGATGTTTTTTGCCCCTTAATGATTTTTATTCATTTTTATTACCAGCACAAGGAAGCGAGGCAGAAGAGTGTATTTCAGCTGTTCTCTCAATCGACGACAATGAAGAACCATCTTTCAGATTCAGATCAGCCTTAAGAGATCCTCCTGACGGGTTAACAACCAAACAACATGGCAGTGCTGGGTATGATCCATCTCAATTATATGAGGAAGCTCTGACTGATATGGAGGATTGGACCAGTGATGATGGAGACATTTTCAGTGAGGGATTTGAAGAGGGTTTGAGTGAGGAGTGTGCAGAAGAGTCAAATTTCAAGGACACAACAGATAAACTATTATATGACAATGCATCAGTAACTGTGGCAGAGTGCCTTTTGATGATCATGGCTTATGTAAACTGTCACAAAGTAACTGATAAGGCCCTTAGTGATTTGCTTAAAATGTTCAAGTTACTTTGTCCTGATAGCCTGAACACAGACTGCTTAAACAGTGTACAGAAATTCAAGAACTTTTTTTTCTCCCACTCTGCATCATCCCCTATTGTATTGCATAAATATTGCAATAGTTGTTTTGGGTCATTAGAAGGTGAACAATTAGAATGCCTGTCATGTGGAACCAGTGGGTCAGAAGAAAGATACTCAACTTTCATAGAGGTTTCAATTGAGGCTCAAATACAGTCATTGTTTCTCAAGCCAGGTTTTCAGAAGAAGCTTAACTTTAGGTTCAGCAGGATAAAGACAGATCCTAACAACATTGAAGATATATATGATGCAGAAGTTTACAAAAAGCTTGTGTATGGGGATGGTCCTCTTATTGACCCTAAAAATATCTCAATTACTTGGAACACAGATGGGGTACCTATTTTCAAATCGTCCAAGTTTTCAGTGTGGCCTTTTTACTGTATCATCAATGAACTGAGCTTTATGGAACGCACAAAGAGAGAGAATATGATATTTGCTGGACTTTGGCATGGAGACTCAAAACCATCCATGGTTACATTTCTTAGACCACTAAGTGACACACTGAGAAAACTTGCAGACAATGGCATTCTTGTGCAACCTGCAGAGTTGACATCAGAACCTTTTGTGTGTAAAGTGCTCACCATTGCTGGAACATGCGACTTACCTGCAAAAGCATTAGTCCTTAATTCAGTCCAATACAATGGGAAATTTGGATGTCGTAAATGTGAGCAGCCAGGAGAGACTGTGAAGACAGGGGAAAGGGGACATGTCCATGCATTTCCATACCAACATGGAGATCCAAAAGGGCCACTGCGCACGAATGAGAAGTTTGCTCTTGATATGAAAAATGCAAATGACACCAAAACCACTGTTAAAGGGGTGAAAGGCCCCTGTTGGCTTAGCAAACTGAAAAGTTATGACCTTATCAAAGGCACTGCCATAGATTACATGCACTCAGTCCTACTTGGAGTAATGCGCCTTTTGATGATTCAGTGGTTTTCTCCAGAGTTTTCTCGTCAGCCCTTCAGCATGGCAAAAAATGCCAAAGAAATTGACAGGAGATTTCAGGATATCTCTCCTCCATCCTCAACTCGATATCCGCGATCAGTGGCATCTCACAGAATGTTTTTTAAAGCATCAGAATATCGGGATATTTTGATCTTCTTTGGACCCATTGTGTTTCGTGGAATTCTTCAAACACTGTACTACAATCACTTCCTTCTACTGAGTGAAGCTATTTTCATTTTGTTGATGGAATCCATATCACCTGAACAGATTGATCATGCAGAGAAACTACTGTGGAACTTCTGTTCTCAAATGGCTAATCTTTATGGGGAGCGTTATGAAACTGCAAATGTACACCTTCTTGTGCACCTAGCAGACAGTGTTAGGGATCTTGGTCCATTATGGACTCATTCATGTTTCCATTTTGAGGACAAGAATGGCTATTTGTTAAGGCTCACACATGGCACTCAAAATATATCTATGCAGATGGTCCATGCAGTCAAACTTGTGCAGTCTATTCCTGTTATTTCACAAACTATAAAGCCAGGGAATGCCATAGCAGAATTTTACACACGGATCACAAAAGATGATAGTTTCTGTCAGGAAAACAATCATTTGTCTAGGACTAAAGTATATGGAGCATCTACTGAACTTCAGCTGGACACAGTTCACCTCTCTACATTAGAAAGACTTATTGGTGACTGCATCATTTCTAAAACAGTAAGGATCTTTCACAGGGCACAAGTTAAAAGAAGTTATCTCACATCCAAACACTATGGGAAAGGCAAAAGAAGAAACAATTTTACAGTCTTTTTTTCTAGTGAAAGACAAAGTATGGACAGATTGAGTTTTTCTTTACCACAAAACAGTCATGTGCTAAATGGGCCCTTGTTCATGAATTCAGAGCTGCAGGTTTTTCTTTGCTGCAAGATAATGTAACAAACGGTACATGCAATCATGTTGTTCCCCTATTGGAAACCTCTGTCAATACAATAGTTTCCTTGGATGATATATTGGGTAAAGTTGTTTTTCTTGACTTGACATCTATGCCTGGCATTGTGTTTGCAGCTCATTTCCCAAACACACTTGAAAAGTTTTAACCCATTAAAACCTTACCTGGCATAAGAAGCCAAAAATGTAATGGTTGATTATTGAAAATGCTCTTAAAATAAACAACTTGTGTGAAAAATCAACATGTTTTGCTGAACATTATGTTGAACATTATGTAAATATGTCTAATATCTAAAAATGATTTGCTTGATTAATTATTTTCTCAGATTTTGGCACAAATTGAGATATTAAATTGTGTCATATTGAGACCCATTTGAGAACTTGCACTATTCTCAGTGTAACAGATTTATTTATTACTACATTAGTGTGATACCAGCCTCACGCGGCACCAGATATGTAGTGGTTTGTTTTAATATAATATGCTAAAAATCGGCTAATTGTGGCATGGCGCACTAATTGCTGATTATTAATTATTATATTGTGTAGGCGATTAATAAAATTAATCAAATTTGGGGCACCAGAGTTAACATTTAAAGTCTAACTCAATTTTTTTTTTAAAAGAAACCTACTCCTCGTTGTCTGTCTGAAGGCGCGCTCTCACATTACAGTGACAAAATCCTAATTATAAAACCATAACCAGTAACATTTTGTGTGGTTTAATAAACAAAAACAAACATAAACATTCATCATTCATTTCCAAACAGTTACAGTAAACACTAGTTTCAATGGTAAGATCTGATTTGGTTTAAATTAGGAGTAACAAGACTTTCCTAACTACCCTAAAGCCACTCTGTGTTCAGCCACCATTTTAGTCTTACGTCCCATGAGGCCGAAGATGTGGTGCTCCTTGGTGTCCACCGAGTTTGAGGCCTTTCCTTGTTTGGGCCATGATCAAAGGGGTGCAGTTGCTGCTGTTCGATGGGTTTAGCAGCAGTTGAGTCCCATTCTGTAGCTTGAGGATGCCGGCTGAAGAGTCGTCCTTAGGCCTGCTTTCAGTTTTGCAGCGGGCCAGGCTAGCCCCCGCAGGGACCGCCAAGGCCCGGAGGGCCTGAATAGGCTCCTCACAGCTCTGTCCCAACCCCCGTTCAGCCCATGAAGAAGTGGAGAAGTGGAGGCCAGGACGTTCCAAGTAGAAGTGTGTCCCACCGTGTGTGTGACCCGGAGGATGGTGGTCTTGTGGAGTCTTGTGACTAAGCACTCCACTCTCATGGGCTGGGAGTGGCTTATGGCTTACTATGTCCTTAATTGAATTTAAATCAGTAAATAGTTAGCTATTATTCACTTATTCAATTAACAAGAACATACATGCAATTGGAATCATTTTGACATCTCAAACTGTTACATTTTCAATTGTGAAATTCAATTGGGATATTGAGCATAACTGCCGCAATCACAAATATAGGACGCAATGACAAAGAACAGAAAATTTCCAAATGCATATTTCGACAAGGTTATAGACATGAGAGCACACATGAAAATACCCATGAAAGTAAATGAGTTATAATGAAAGTCCTTGTCCTGCAAGTCTTTGCAACAGGTCACAGCAGGGGCTTTGGTGCTAGAGTCAATAGCCATTTGTTGATAAGACACAGAGGGTCGTAAAACTTGATCAGTTTGGGGGAAGGGCTGCATACCTTTGTCCCTTTTAAAGAAGATGAAAAATACAGTCCGAAATATCTTTGGTGGTTCATACCGGCTACATATCCCTCTCTCTTTGGAGACTGTTATTCCAAAAGAAAAAATAGTTTTCAAAGTCCAGAAGTCCTCAGGTTTGAAACCAAAGACAAAGTGGCACAGAGTTGCAACTGATGATAACACATTTGTTTTGACTCCGCTTTCTTTAACATCTGGAGATCTGTTTAGCCTATCTAGGACTTTTGGTAATAGGTAAACCACACAAGATATTCCAGGTTGCCTTAAAAGAAGAATAAAGACATACACGTTTCTAACAACAAAACGACAAAACAGACGAGACAAAAAGCAGTCATTTAACAAACTACTCTAATAACACAAAACGAGGAAGTGACAACAATGTTCTTATTTGTTGTCTGGTCATGTCACAATAATCTGGGCGCAGATTGTTGTACATGAGTACGAGATGTTAGTTTGGAGATAGCGTTAATGACTTCTAACGCAACTACGCAGCAACTAGTTTTAAAAGCATTAGTGTGACGGCCCCCGCCGTCCTGTCTGGGGCGGGCCTGCAATCAGGGGCACCTGGGCCCGGTGTCCCTGTCACATAAAGCAGTCTTCACTCCTCTCACTCGCTCTCTCTCCTCTCTCCCAGGAGGACACCGCCAGGACCAGCCGCGGCAGCTACCACTCTGTCTCTTTCGTATATTTGCAAATTATGTACAATAAAGACGTCTATTTTATAACTCCGGCTGTTGTCTCCACATTATGTTGTGGCCCTTGAGCCATGGGTCATGACATGTGGGGGCTCGTCCGGGATTTAAAAGGTTATTTTTTTGTAGTCAGCGCGTTTAGTTTTGTTAACTTTATGTAGTTATTTTTTTTGTTGCAGACTGTGACTTTTGGTTTGGCGTGAGCGCGGTTGATTACAGTTAATTTGGACCTGGTGCGCACCTACTGGATGCGCGTGCGTTTGTTTTTGTGGAGACACGGCGTTAATATAGCCTTTATTTTTGTTTAAGTGAATCGAAGCGAAAGTAAGTGGCTGCCCCACTGTTTTTGGAGTCCCTCGTTAGGATTTAGTGGCGTTCCCACAAGGGGTTTTGCCTCTTTTTGTTTCAATCAGGGCTGCGGTGAACGTGGTTTGAAGCTTCAGCTTGGGAGCGCATCCGTGGTGTGCTGAGGGGTTGCCAGCGTGCTGGTCGCTTCCCAGACCCATCGGGCTCAGGCTGAGCGCATAGGCTCGGCCGCAGCGCGTAACTACCTGCCGCATGTGACCGCAAAGAAGATCAGGCATAAGCAGTAAGATCTGGGTTAGGTAGTCAGGGCGGGGGGCTCCGAGGGTCACGTCGGGCCCTCTACACGTCTTGTGGGGTAAGTGCTGTGCTTTCTATTCGATTTACTTGTTTATGTATTATTTATTTTTGTTATTATGGCGTCTGTTTCAGATTTTTTTTCTGCACCTTCAGAAAGTTTTTTGTTTGATTGTAACAAGAAACAATTAATGCAGATAGCCAAACACTATGGCATTAAAGTTGGCAATAATTTACGTAAAGATGAAATTAAAGAAACAATCTGTGCCGTGCTGGTTGATAAAGGTGTCCTGGGAGAGGGAGAGCACCAGTCGGGTTTACCAGTCAATTCTAAACCCGAGCTGGTTTCTAATTCATTTGATGGGCTAACGTTTGAGCAACGCAAGGAGTTAATGCTATTACAAATGGAGCAAGAAAAAAACAGACAAAATGCTGAATTGGAACAAATTCGTTTAAAAACAGAGGCTGAAAAAGTGGTTCAATTGGAGCGCGTCAGACAAGAAACTGAAAAAATGAAATTGGAGTTACAACAATACAAATTAAATTTGATTCGTGATGGCAAAGTAAACGATGTTTCTTTGGGCGAAGAATCATTTTCTTCGGTGGACTGTGTTCCCAGTGCATTTGATGTGGGTGCCAGTTTGCGCTTAATGCCAAAATTCAGTGAAAAAGATCCTGACACATTTTTCATTTTATTTGAGCGTATTGCTGATGCGAAAAAGTGGCCTGACGCAGACAGGGCCTTGTTGTTGCAATCCGTGCTAACGGGCCGTGCTCAAGAGGCCTACTCTGCCCTGAGTGCAGCTGATTGCTTGGACTATTCTAAAATCAAGTCCGCTGTCTTAAAGTCGTACGAGCTTGTCCCTGAGGCCTATCGCCAAAAGTTCAGAAGTTGGGAGAAAACTGAACGTCAAACACATGTTGAATTTGCTCGAGATTGCTGGGACATTTTAATCGGTGGTGTTCAGCTCTAAATATTACCACATTCGAGGCGCTCTCTGAATTAATGGTGCTTGAGCAGTTTAAAAATCGTATTCCTCAACGCGTTGCGACTTATGTGACAGAGCAAAAACCTGGTACAGTGCTAAAAGCGGCTGAACTTGCTGATGATTTCGTTCTAACGCACAAAGGGGCTGTTGGCGGGATTTATCCAGCCAAACCTAAGCCCGTGGGGAACGATTATGAGCCTCAACTTCCATCTTTTCGTCCCAGTCGGCCTTTGCGTGACGCCAGCAGGTGTAATTACTGCCAGGCTTCAGGCCACTGGAAAAAGCAGTGTCCTATGCTGAAGTCCAGAAATCGGAGTAAATCATTCTTACCTTCAGCTCCTGCTCTGTCATGTACCATTGATAAATCCTACGAAGCGGTTGACAAAGATTTTGCTCCATTTATTCATGACGCGTATGTATCCTTGGTTGGGGGAGAACAGCGCGTGCCCATAAAATTGCTGCGAGACACTGGTGCCAAACATTCGTTCATAGTTGAGTCTGTGTTGCCGTTTTCCTCCGCCACTGAAACGGGAGAATGTGTGCTCATGCATGGCATGGAACTTGGGGTCATTCCAGTGCCAAGACACACTGTGATGCTCGACAGCGAGTTTGTCCAAGGTCCCGTGATTGTTGGCGTGCGTCCCGCGCTGCCTCTACCCGGCGTGTCATTGATCTTGGGCAATGATTTGGTCGGTAGTAGAGTGTGGCCAACAGCACCTTTGCCCGTGGTTACAGCGAAGCCGCATGCGTCTCAGTCAGGCGAAGAGCTGTGCCCAGAAATTTTTCCAGCGTGCGCTATTACGCGTGCTCAATCTCGTGCGGTTGTGGCGGATGGTGCAGTTAAAAATGAAAGTTTCCCCTCACTGCCGGCACTACCTGCTGTTTTTTCTCTGGAAGAGTGGGGTAGTGGCCAAAAAGCTGACCCGTCTCTTTCAGTTTTGTTTGAAAATCTCCTTTCAGGTGTACAAGTCCAAAGTGCTGCCCATGGTTACTTTCTTCAGGATGGGTTGCTGATGCAGAAGTGGGTGCCGTGTTACGGTGACGTTGTTGGTGAGCCCACCTTCCAGTTTGTTGTTCCTGAAAAGCTTCGTGAAGAGGTACTGAAAGTTGCACATGATAAGTCTGGTCACTTAGGAGTAAAGAAAACGTGTGACCGAGTGCTGCGCTACTTTTTCTGCCCAGATTAAGACGTGATGTTTCTAAGTACATAAAGTCTTGTCATACATGCCAGTTAACTGCAAAACCCAGTCAGTCAATTAAGCCAGCTCCTCTTTGTCCCATTCCAGCTATAAGCAAGCCATTTGAGCATTTGATCATAGATTGTGTGGGACCACTGCCTCCTTCAAAATCAGGTTGTTCCTACTTGTTTACAGTTATGTGCCAAACCACGAGATATCCTGCTGCGTATCCACTGCGCTCAATTACGGCTCGGTCAGTCATAAAAGCGTTGTCTCAGTTCATGTCCATCTTTGGCATTCCGCGCGTAATCCAGTCTGACCAAGGCACTAATTTACATCTCGGGTGTTTGCGCAAGTACTTAAACAGTTAAAGGTGAAGCATAATGTGGCATCTGCTTACCATGCGCAAAGCCAAGGCGCACTGGAGCGTTTCACCAGACTCTAAAATCACTGTGAGAGCTTATTGTACAGAAATGCGTGGCGATTGGGAAGAGGGCTTGCCCTGGCTTATGTTGTCAGCCCGGGAAGTGGTGCAGGAAAGCACTGGGTTCAGTCCAAATGATTTGGTGTTTGGGCACACAGTGCGTGGTCCTTTGTCCCTGCTTAAAGATGGGTTGGTAGTGGATTCGGACCCACCTAAAAGTGTTGTTGACTACGTTAATGGGTTTCGACACAGATTGTACACAGCAGTGGAAAAAGCGCGTGAAATTTGGAATGTGCACAGGCAAAAATGAAAAAATATTTTGACCGTAAAGCAGAGCGCCGTGAGTTCAGCCCAGGTGATCTGGTCCTGGCTCTGACTCCTATGGTTAGCTCACCGTTTCAGGCAAAGTTTTCTGGTCCGTATGTCGTTGAAAGCAAAGCATCAGAACTTAATTACGTCATTGCTACACCAAATCGTAGAAAATCGTCCAGGTTGTGTCATGTAAATTTGCTTAAGCCATACTATTCTCGTGGTGGTGTGAGCCCACAGAATAGTGTCGCTTCTGCTGTGCTCACAGTCCACTCTTTGTCTCCAGGTCTGCAGGAAGGTGTCTCTGGGGGGTGGAGGATGTGAAGTGGCCTGATGATCCCATGTTGTGTGGTAGGCTTAAGAATTCTGAAACCTTGGGTAGTCTTCAGATGCTGTTCAGTCATCTGAGCACGCCAAAGAGTCCAAATCAACGTCTAATTCGCTGGGCTTTGTTTTTGCAAGCCTTTAGCCTCGATATTCGACATATTAAAGGTCGCGATAACGTGTTAGCAGACGCATTGTCACGTGCGCCAATGTAAAAAAGGAAAAGGTTCTGTGATGTCTGTTCTGTCTCTTCTGCTCCTCCTCTCAGTTCAGGCGCCGGAGACTTTGGTGGTGGAGCAGAGAGGCAGCATGGGACGGAACATAGCCTAATTGGTGACTGTGTCCTTATTGTAAATAGCTTAAGCCTTTGCTCATGTGAGTAGCCCATATTTTTAAATTATATGTAGAATGTAAAAAAAAAAAAAAAAAAAAATGTAGTTTGGGTTCTGGAAAGCCCTGGGGGTCTTTTTTTTAAGAGGGGGGTGTGACGGCCCCCCGCCGTCCTGTCTGGGGGCGGGCCTGCAATCAGGGGCACCTGGGCCCGGTGTCCCTGTCACATAAAGCAGTCTTCACTCCTCTCACTCGCTCTCTCTCCTCTCTCCCAGGAGGACACCGCCAGGACCAGCCGCGGCAGCTACCACTCTGTCTCTTTCGTATATTTGCAAATATGTACAATAAAGACGTCTATTTTATAACTCCGGCTGTTGTCTCCACATTATGTTGTGGCCCTTTGAGCCATGGGTCATGACAAACAGAAGCATTTAAACTAGTTCGATTGTAGTAGGACGAGGCAATGTTTAACCTCAGCATCTAAAAGTAATGAAACAGATATGAATCCGAACTCACAACCTTCAGATTAAGTCTAAGAGTTTAGTTGTTTAATCTTAGTGGCATAAGGCTTTGATTAATGTGGTCATTAATTGATAGCCAAAGTTTAAACATTATGTTGTTGCTAAAATTGAAGTTCTTATTTCAAATTTAACAAAACATTATCAACCACTGTTCATTGGTACTTGAGGTCCAAATCAGCTTATGATAAAGAAAACTTTGAGAGGTTGATGGTTTGCTCTCAAAACATCTGCATTTCTCTCATGGAGCAGCAGGGGGAGGACTTTGAGCATGTCACCTTTGAAGTGGGCACCCTCTCTCTTGGGTCCACTCCTGCTTTCAGTGGTGACAATGTGTCAAAACATGTTATTTTAACCTCAAATCTCAATTTATGCCTTGGCAAAAATAAGATGAGAAGGGAAAAATTGAGGTAAAAGCATGCAACTTTGCAGTAGCAAAATGATTTGATTGCTCAAATCTTTACCTATAAAAGGCTTTAAAAAAAAAAAAAATGTCACCGTCACCAACAGTGATAATTTACATTACATAATCAACAGCTCAGGGCTATTCATCGTGCGCTGATGTAAACTATTTTGTTGATTCTTGCCTGAAGGGATTAGAAAATACTTGTGCTGGGCACTCAGTTTCCTAAATTTTAAATTCAGTTTGGTGCAAGGTCAACTGGCTAAAGATTAAAGATTGGCTTGCAATGTGGAACAATAAACAAGCTGTAAAGTCAACTTTATCAAATCTGAAGAGGTGAGCAGATTGACAAGTTAGAGAAAATTTAGTTAGTGAGAAGACACTGAGAAAACAAAGTTTACTTGTTGTTTTCAAGGGA